>WYDF02038840.1:2226-12523 GCA_009867245.2 Adranes taylori | reverse complement strand
ATACGAAATTGATTAATTAATTCAAAGATGAAATAAATATTTAAAGATTTAATACGTATACTTGAAAATTAATAAAAAATATAAGTTCAACTCCAAGATCAAAACAAATAAACAAACTTTGACATAACAGAAAATTAGGTTATGTTGGAATATCCCTAAAACCTGGTAACGTTGGATTTCAATGCTACGATTAGTCCCTCCTCAATAAATTGGTCATACTTACGGAAAGCGCGAATTAATCTTAATTGACCATGCCTTTAGTAAATATAAATCAAAGTGTTAAATATTGTAGTTATAAACATATTTGCTTACATTCTATTACTGTTTTAATGTTTAATTAATTAATAACCGTAACCATATAGCCGTGAAAATCATTTAGTAATAACCATAATCGTTAAAATAGCATGCGTAAAACAACGTTTTAAGAGTTGAACGTATATAATTTATAGAAAACTTCAAACTGTAAAAAGCTATCGAGTAAAAGTGTCTAGAAGGAAACGTGATTTAGGCATACGGCATTTTTTGCACCATACATGATTATTTTACAGTCCAAAAAACTCTAAACATATCATTTGGCGTTTAGTACATCAAGTTTATTAGGCTATTTTCTTCTTGTTAAGGAAATTGGAAGGAAAACTTAGTACAGCATAATCAGTGTCCTCTTACGGTCGTAGTAGCCACCTTACATTAATGATTTATTAGATGTACCATAGTTTCTCCTCTTCAGATCATGTAAAATGTTCTCCAATGTACGTCATCCAAATTCTTCTTTATGTCTATAAATGTTCATAAATTTCTTTAAAAATCCAAGGCATCTTTAAAGGTTTAATCAAAATAATTATTTTAAAGTTATAAAGATAACAAATGGCAGAAGCCGATAAAGCCCAGTTAAATATTGATGGCATAATAAGCAGACTATTAGAAGGTAAAGAAGCCTACAGCTGTGAAGGTCAAGCTGTGCTTTTAATGGCGGGTGGTTACGCCTAAACTTATGTCAATAACGTTTGTTTTAGTACGCGGAGCAAGACCTGGAAAGAGTGTTCAGCTGTCAGAAGTTGAAATTAAAAGTTTATGTTTAAAATCTAGAGAAATATTTTTGAGCCAGCCGATTCTACTAGAACTTGAAGCACCATTGAAGATATGCGGTATGTTTGTTGGATTAGACTTTATCGTCATAACATTTTTTTTATTGCAGGTGATATTCATGGGCAGTATTACGATTTATTACGTCTGTTTGAATATGGTGGATTTCCGCCCGAATCTAATTACTTGTTCTTAGGGGATTATGTCGATCGTGGGAAACAATCTTTGGAAACAATTTGTTTATTGTTAGCTTATAAAATTAAATATCCTGAGAATTTCTTTTTATTGCGTGGAAATCATGAATGTGCATCTATTAATCGTATTTATGGCTTCTATGATGAATGCAAGAGACGATATAATATTAAATTATGGAAAACATTTACGGATTGTTTTAACTGTTTGCCAGTTGCGGCGATTGTAGATGAAAAAATATTTTGTTGTCATGGAGGTAAGTTCCTACATATTCCTTAAAAGTAATTTATAATTAAAGTGTAGATTGTAACAAATATTCCCATGTTATAAATATAAGCTGGTGTAATTATGTAGAAGCACCCAGGCGTTAGTAATAAATAATCTTGTTCCTATTGCTTAAATTTTTTTTGTATTAAGTTTCTTGAAGGGATCAATTTTGTGTCTGAATTGGTAAAGCGGCATCATAGAAGTAATAATTTAAAATGGATCAGCTTCAGGACAATCACCCTTTGCTTCGGGACAGATGTTTCTTTGTTCTCCACATTTTCGGAACAAGTAGTTGATTTCTCGGGATTATTCTAAATGTCTTGTGTAGTGAGTCTTCAAGTACTTTGATTAAAGTTTAAATAGAATTCGTTTATATTCAGAACCTAAAACTGTTTCTACATATACATACGTAGTTCATATTTTAAATTGTTTACGCATGTTAACAAGGTTTTCCATGTAAGAGCTAATTTTTATGTAGATAGTAGATATGTATTTACATGAAAAATAGTTCGATTTATGTTAATTATAATAACTAACATGTTCTCATGTAGATACGATATAATAGACATGACAACCATTTCCACACATATGATATAAATAATTCTTCTAAGATATGTCTAGTATCTAAATGAAATTAACTTAAAAATATAATTTAATTCACATATTGAAAAAGTTTCAAACAATGAGTGTAGAGTACGCATTTATTATTATCGCAGCCTAGGCAAATTGTAATTCTAGGAGTTGCAATTTCGTTAACTAGCACTCTCATTAATTTAACACTATTAAATCCAGTTATAATTTCCTTTCACATTGTGTATATAACACACAATTTGATCTATTTTTGATTAAGTTTACCGACAGATTTAGTAAGCATTTAAGTTTCAAATAAAACTCGAAGGTAATTATAGAAAATTGGTTCAAATGTAATGAATATGCTAAAATTTAACTGGTAGCTATAATTTTCAAATTGATAACTTATGATTAATGCAAATATTTATTTTTCCGAAACGATTTTAACTATTTGATTTCATTTTTAAGGCTTAAGTCCGGATTTACAATCGATGGAACAAATTAGACGAATAATGCGACCCACGGATGTACCTGATCAAGGCCTTCTTTGTGATTTACTTTGGTCAGATCCTGATAAGGATACAATGGGCTGGGGCGAGAACGATCGAGGAGTTAGTTTTACCTTTGGAGTGGAAGTTGTTGGAAAATTTCTGGCAAAACATGATTTCGATTTGATTTGCAGAGCACACCAGGTCGTTGAAGACGGCTACGAGTTTTTCGCTAAAAGACAGCTCGTTACTCTATTCAGTGCACCCAATTACTGCGGTAAGAATATTAAATTTTAATTTGAATGTGTTTGGATCTATTAAAAATAATATTTTTTTTTTGGATTCTATAAGTTTGCGAAAGGGAATAGAGGTGGTTGACTCTAGTTAATCATACATTAATCTGAAAAGCAAGGCAAAGCAGTGGGCACTTGTTAAATGAATTAATTTTATTAATTCTATACAGCAGAGCAACAGATTCATTACATGTTTCATACTATTGCTGATTTGTCAGTAGTCACATGACTGATTCAGTGTGTGGCTTTTATACACTTGTACAAAAGGTAAAAAAACAATAGACTGAATCAGTCACGTGACTACTGGCAAATCAAGAGTAAGATGAAACATGTAATGAATGAACTTATTTCTAAAATAATTATGCTGATTTATATAATTAGTTTCATTTTATTGATTCTGGGTATAATCATACGTAACATTACTACAGATGAAACATGTAAAAATACAATTTTAGTACAAAATAATGAGTTAAAAGAAAGTAATACCGCTGTGGAATTAAAAAACTTTCCACATGCAGAAAAATACCCGCAAATAAATCAAACAGAGAAGTCTAAACTCGAAATTCAAAGTCCTCCAAATTATAAATATCGATCTTATAGGTTAGTAAGAAATAAACCAACCAATTTCATAATATAGATGTGATGAGTAAATAAATTTTAATATATTCTGTTATGATTTAATATTTTTCTAAAATGTAATAATAAAGAATTATGTTTTCCTTTAGCATTTTAACCTATAAGTTAAGGCATTCAAAACTTGTTTTCCATTATATACCATATCTTTTGACTAGGTCTTTAATTAAATTCCTAAAATCTTATACCTAGTTCATTAAATCATTATTTCTTGTATTAAATCTTTTAAATATTGCCAAGTTCTTAAGTTTGTAATTTTAATTTAATAAAGTAGTTTTAAATAATCTTTTTTTATAAAAAGTTCTTGTTTTTCTTTCAACCTCAACGATATCCACTAGTTAAACAATAAGTAACCCCAGCTCCCCTACATAGTGTCAAAATTTAATATTCTAATATTTCCTAATCTGTTTTCAACAGGTGAATTTGACAATGCTGGCGCAATGATGTCCGTCGACGATACGTTGATGTGTAGTTTCCAAATATTGAAACCAGCGGACAAAAGAAAATTCCAATATGGCGGTTTGAATGCTGGCCGACCGGTCACTCCACCACGCGGCGCTACCAAACAAAACAAAAAGAAGTGAAGTCCTTCACTTCTACAACTTACTCACTTTATCTCATAATCGTACGACTACTACGCCAATTACATCAACAACAACAGGAACAAAAATAATAAACGTTGGACGACCTTCTTGCGCTCTTTCTCGTTTCATTTCTTTCCTTGCATCAAAGATTGTGGTGATGGACAATGCTTTATTGTTTTCTCGTGTTGTATGGTTTCGCGATATGTGATTTAATGTATCGGACAACGATAGACTTCCGACAATGTCGTTTTTATCCAGTTTCAAATTTAATCTTATATTTAAACACAGTTTTGAACTACATATATCATACGATGTTGTCGGTCATGTATGAATGACGTGAGAATGATGAAATTAGGGTTAAAAATAAAATATAGATTAAGTTATTAGCGGTTCCAATATCTTACTTAGTAAATACGTAACACTTTGCTCGATTCGGTGTGCCACCTGAAATAGGCCTGTATGTAAAAGTGCCAATCTAAAATCTATGAATATTGTTTCTTGTTCATAATTTGCTCTGTTCAGTGCTAGTTGTATACAGTACTCTTAATACGTACTATAAAGGTACAAGTTCATAAATTAACTTGAAGGATAAAATAAATTCAGTTCAAGGAGTTCAGTACAACGAGTAATTTTTACAGCTTGGTCCAATATACCATCCCGTTGTATAAAAGTTATAGTGGTTGTGCTAAATCTTTTCACTTTTCTTTAATGTCGGAAGTGCTCCAAGCTAAAGTCCTAAGCAATTCTTTCTTCTTGTAAACGGTAAGTAGTACTTATAAATTTTAAAGCCTCTTGTTAGCAACTTTGACTGGAGAATTTCTAAGATTGCTAACATATTTTTATTCCACAAAATGATTAAGTCTAACTTTCACTTTCACCAAATAGTCCCTACTACAGCATAGTTTTATTCATAATAACAAAATTTATAACGATAATAACGAAATTTGTGATTACATTGGAGATGATTTCGCCTTGACATGGTGGGGCATGTAATCAGATGATAAGACCGTACATGAAACTTGAATCGGATGATGCCAGGTTGGAGCCCGATGCCCGTATGCCCCATAGATATGAGTTCGTCATAGGGCGTCATTGCGAAAACAACTCCTCATTCATCCAATAAAACCCTATCCAGTTTCACATTTTTCTAGTGTCTACAATATCTATTTCTGAGGAATGCATATTTGTGCTTTCCATAGATGCCATTTTTCTTATCGAAATAATTACGTGATATATCCTACATTTTATTTATATGATGTCTAGTCTAAGTGTTTGGAGCATTCAATTAAAGAATAAATGAAAGACAGTATTCCAATATATTAAAAAATGTTCAGTAAACTGACTCGACTAGACAGTCTCTTCATTATCAACGATTACTACAAAATTCTTATATTGTAAGAATAGTAAATGAAATACACATGTTAAATTTCATTTACTGTTCTTATAATGTATTAATTTTGATTGTCTAGTCTTGTAGAAAAATTGTTTATACCGAACAATTTTTAATATATTGGAATATTGGAATACTGTCTTTATTTATTCCTATTTTTCAGTAAATCATCGTGTGGCACATCAAAAGGTGACGCCCTAATCTGTAGCATTCATTTAGTAGTTGAACTCAGTGCAGAGTTATATTAGATTACGCAAAAAGTAAATATTGAATTCTTAAATAATTAATGAATCGATGTGACTTGTATGATTGAAACTAAGGCCGATATTCCATAAATGAAGAGACAAAGATTGATATAGTTTATTTAAAAAGGAGGAAAATAATGAACCTAAGTTTGTGATGTGAATACATAAAAGTGTTTCAACTTCATGGTTTTAGACTTATAAGCAATTGTTAGTAATTTCGTCGTGCTGTCCTCAGTTTTTTAGCAATATTTCACCAAATTTATTTAAATCCTCTTAAACGGTATGGTTTTTAATCGTTTTTATGTAATACCTAAAACCGTTTAATTTTAATATTTTGAAAACCTTTGGAAGCAACTTGATAATAAAATGTACATTTTTTAATTGTAAGCAATCTGAAATTTCGCTACAACTTTAGTGACAATTTGTCAGTCTGGCCATAGATCATATAATTCCTATGATAGTTTGAATAATTCGTAATAAGCGTTATAGATCCGTAATAGATCTTTCCGAAATATTGCCCAAAACATCAATCGCCTGCCACGTCAAATATGTTTTAAGGAATTATGTTTTGTCTTTCACTTTGACCTTTAGAACTATGGAAATACGCGTTTGACAGAGTTCGCAAAACTTACTATGGATATACGCTTTTGTCAAGGGTTTATTGTAAATTCTTAGTGCGGGAGCTTGTTAATTTTTAAAGTAGTTTGGCCATGAGAATGTTCAATGCTTATTTTTAAACTTAAATTTGATTTTTGATTCTTTGGACTTGTTAATACAAATTTGGAGACTGCTTCCTTGATAAAAAATTGTCCGAGTTTGCGTTGGTTTAAAGCAGCGGCTCTCAACCTTTCTTCATTTGCGTACCCCTAACCAAACTATTTTCATAAATTGTACCCCTGGATTAGATTCTGGTCTAGAGACAATAATAAAAAGGAACACAAATTAAAATAGTATGAGCACTATATTTTGTGATTACATTTTAGCACTACAATCTTAATATAAAATACTTTTTAACTAAAAATGTTTTAAAATTCAACTTAGTTTTGTTATTTATATCAAGAAGTAGATTTTTGTAAATGTAATCTGTAAACACTTTCATTACTTCTTTTACTTGCACATTAATGGGAGCCCTGTGCTTGCTTTGTTGCACACAGTTTTTTGAAGTTGGGCTCGAAAGAAGCCAAGTACAGTCTCATATCTGGAGCACTATCCAATTTGTTTTTGATGAATGTGTAAAATGAAAAAGCTCTTTCCACCAATACAGTGGATGGAATAGACAACAAAATCTTCATTGCCAGGTCAGACAGATGTTCATATTCACTGTCGAGGTCCAACCAAAACTTAATGAGAGCTTTTTTTCTTGAAAGCTGATTTCAATGAGTTGTCAGTAAAAATTTTAATCAGACTATTTTATGCGACATCTAACTGTGCTGATTGAAAATTCTCTTCAGGAAAAGGATTTTGAATCCAGTCAATACCTTCATCAAGCTTTGGAAAGTATTTCACAAATGATGGTTTTAATCCTTTCAACTGTTTAGATATTTACAGTTTAACGTCACTAGAGAGTTGCAACTCGCAAAGTCTCGAATACTTCTGTCTGACCCTGAAGAATACAAGACCTCCAAATCTCAATCTTTTTCATCATAGATTCTATCTTCTCTGATAACTCAGATTTGTCTTTTGCACCCAATCGCTGTCATGTAACCTGGATGATAGGCGGATCACGAAAAAGCAACTGCAGTTCATATCTAAACTCAAACAATCTTTGGAGGACTTTTCCACGGGAAAGCCACCTAACCACTGTGTGGTAAAGTAACCTGATATGGAGGCTATACATTTCTTCACAGAGACTTGAAATGCCTTTAGTTAGTTAGATACATGGATAGTGCCCATTTTCCTGGCACTCTGTATGCATCACCAAGCATACAACTAACAGTATCCTTAATGCTTCAACCGCATTTCGTTTGTCCTTGTTAGCTGTACCAAAATAAGATACTAGTCTTTTTTCTAAAAGACGCTAAAAAAACTACGATCTTTGTTTTCATTGTTGGCATGTTTTGTTTGTAAATGGCGTGTAAGCAGAGAAGGCTTCATGCTACTATTTGCTAACAACTCGCCATATACTTTAGTTATTATTGGCTGTGTATATTCACTAATCTGTGTTAAGGCCATATAAGCCCTACTCTTCGTTTCTTATATATTGGACTCGTCTACAAGCTACGCTACTACGGTACGGTAATAAAACTTCGCCTATACACTGTTGCGACGTTTTACCTGAATAATTTGTGTTTTATATGAAGTGCTTGTTAAAAATTTATACTCGTGTGGGTCACAAGTTATTCGTTGTTCTTATCCGCCAATAGACATTTTCATTCCAGGAACCCCCCTAGCGACCTATTGTGAGACCCCGGTTGCGAGATTCGCGTATCCCAGGTTGAGAACCACTGGTTTAAATAGTGCATTCACGAGGTTTTTGCTTCTCTGGCTTTGAGTCTACCAGCTTTTTATTACGCCATAAATACTTGTACTTCTCATATTTTCTTCAAATTTTTTTTGACAGTTTCAAACTTTCCTTTTAACGTAATAAAAAATAGTAGTTTTTTTCACACTTAGTGAACTGATCTGCCCTATAAGTGATCTGATCTAGATAATTTAAAAAAAAGCGTTTGACTATATACGGGTAGATAAACAAGGTTAACTATTGTATATTGATCGCGAAGTGATCTTATATTATCCCACCAACTGAACTGGTGCTTGAAGGGTAGTAAAAACTGATTTGGGTAGATCAGTTATAAGTTGATAGATTTAAAAAAAGACGCTCTACGTCGGAGCTACTCCAATCACTGAAAATATATGGGACTAATATACGACAGAAAACCTGAAAGATAAGTTATGATAAGAAAGTTTTACACGCAAAATTTATATTATTTCAAAACAAACTTTATCTCTTTATTTGTGAGGTAACCCTTTGTATTTGTAAAATGTAAATACATTAATATAGATACTTTTTATTGTAATAAACTATTTTCGTTTATGTAATTCAAAATTGTAAAATTAATATTTTATTATTAAACTATCAGCTGTAGATTTTTTAGTTGTCATTGGTTTGTTTCCAGGACATAAAATAATTAAACATACCGTAACTTTTTAAGATAATTTTTAATTAGAAATAAAAAAAAAATATTTTTCCTGTTTAAAAAATATTCCATATTTGGATTGTTATTTTGAAATGCTGTTTAAAACATCTGTTCCATAAAGCAGGATTTATTTTTATTTTTAGATGTATTATTATAAAATAAAGAACCCTTTTAGTAATATGTTTTATTTTGTATTATATTATAAAGGTGTTCTCGAATATTACATTTTGCAAATAAATTTAGCAAATAAGCAAATAATTTTTTTTATATTAGATTCTGTTATATGAGGGACAGTTCCTTAATTCATATGTTGAAACCCTTAAAGTGATTGAGGAAGGTGTAACACCTTGTCAGTTCATAACAGGGACTATAATGCCATGTTTTTAATTGAAATTTTAGTTACAACACAATTTTATACAATAAAACATTTTGGAGCAAACTTTTTTATTGTAAAAATCGCAGGGATGGTGTTTGAGTGGCGCGACTAGCTGTAAAAGGACAAATTGTATGAGGTATATATGCTAAACGTGTCATTTGGTTTGACGTATGAGAGCGTTGTTTATTGCAATCTTTTCTCGAAAACTTTCGCTGTATTTTTTTTCTAATTTCTTATGTTGAAAGTTCCTCTAATATACAGCGTCAGCGGCAAAGTAATATAGGAATTTTTTCATTATGAGGTTTTCGAAAAATAGCTATTTATGATGTTTGTGCATTCCAAAAAATTAAACATGCACTAGCAAAACAGAAAATCACACGTAATATACAGGGGACGTCGAAAAAATTGATTTTGGCGTAAGAGTACAATATTCTTATTTTGAAAAATATCGAAAAATCTTATTTTTAAAAAAGTTGTTTAGACTTAAAAAATAAAATTAAATTTAAAATCATCGCCACCTAAACTATATTTACTTTTTTTTCTTATTTCTTTGAATAGAATCATCAACCCATAAAATTTGTTGAAAATGATAAACCAACAACATTCTGCAAACAATTATTTATTAGAAAAGTGTATCAAATTATAAATTTACCAACTATAATTTTGACTACGGTTAATTTTCAAAAAGCATTAAAATAAACTTAAAACTTTTGGTGCAGTGTTAATTATTGTTGGATAAACATAAATTTAATTAAATATCAAAAACCATAATATAGCAGCACGAATTCGTCAGATGTTTATTTTGTCAAGGGGTTCATGTTCGAAACAATCAAATGTGGTTTAGGTGGCTATGATTTTAAATTTAGGTTTAATTTTTAATTCTAAAAACTTCCAAATAATATTTCTCGATATTTTTCAACACAAGGATAGTTTCCTTTTAGATCAAAATCAAGTTTTTTCACAAACCCTGTATATTAAGTGTGATTTTCTGTTTTGCAAACTTATCACAAATAGTTTTTGTTCGAAAACCTATAATAAA
>WYDF02038839.1:0-25846 GCA_009867245.2 Adranes taylori | reverse complement strand
GGGAGATTTTTCTCGAAACCACATTTCCTTAGCTTCGGATGGACAGTTATACCGCTGTGACTCGGTCGTCAGAGCCTGGTCAGTTGTTTGGCAGGGTGCACCGGGTGGTAAGCTTTGCCACCACTCGAGCAGGTGAGGTTGACTTTTGGACTAGCAATTGAATCTCTACTTGCGCTTTCGCCCCTTACACCCCTCTTGCAGATCAATAGTGTTCCATAATACTTTCGAGATATTTCGCGATGAGTTCAACTATCTTTTACGTTTATTTAGAAAACTTTGGTGACCACTTAGTTTTAACTATATAAAAATTATATTATATCTATTATGTGTTCACAAAGCGATTTTATTCGAGACAGATTATGATCTGACTTTTAATTATCTCATATATCGCAATTTGTTATTGTAAAGCAACTTATTAAATTTAGGTTGGTTAAGTCATCAAGGCTACATGTGTCACTGGGCTCTAATGACACTCACGAATGTGCAACGCTCATTCGAATATCTAGGCTACCTGGGCTATAACATTTATGAAAATGATTCTCAAACTACAGCCGTACAAGGTAAAATTAAAGATATTTATTCAGAGACAATATCTATGACTGTCTTATTATAGTTACTAGGGAGAAAAAATTAGATCTGGCTAAGAAACAATCAAGTCGAAACGTATTTCAATGCCACGTTATTGGTCCCAGTGGATGTGGAAAGTCAACTTTTTGTAGAAGTTTTATAAAAACTCAGGTTTACTTGTTTTTTGGCCTGCTGAATTCATATTAATAAATCTATATTTTAGAGAAATTTAAAGGTGCCTAAAACAAATCCGAGTTGTACAGTAAATATTGTTCAAGTATATGGTCAAGAGAAAATTATGGTATTGCGTGATATCAGTGTAAAAAATGTATCGGATGCGCTTCTACCATCTGAAGTACAATGCGATGTTGCTTGTTTAGTCTATGATGTAAATAATCCTAAATCATTTGAATATATTGCCCGAGTTTATATTGTAAGTTTTACAAAAATTGTTTTTAATGCAAGTAACAAGAACTATCATACACTGTTATAATGTTAAATTTTACAGAAATATTTCGCCGAAAGTAAAATACCTGTCCTAATTGTGGGATGTAAGAGCGACTTAGACGAAGTTCGACAAGAGTATCTGCTTCAACCGGCTACATTTTGTCAAAAATACAAAATTGTTTCTCCGCAAATGTTCAGCGCTAAAATGGCTGGACGAAAAGATATTTACGTTAAATTAGCAACAATGGCAGCTTTTCCGTAAGTATTTAAGCATATATTTTGTAATATGCATAGCGACTTGTGTAAATAGTTGTTATATTATAAATGACGTAATTTAATAACTTCCTTAAACCTCTATCCCCTATTCATTATTATAGTATTTTATACATAAAAAATGCATTATTTAATTATATTTCCGTTGGTTCAAATTGTTTAGTTTCAACTATATTTTGCAAACTCATTTTAATTAAATGACAATTTTTGTTATTGAAAATCATCATAATTAACATGAAAAATTAATTTCGTAATTAACAAAATTTTCTTGTATAATAAATCAATTTCACCTTTCTAGTCCTCTACGACGTATGGTCAATATGTTATTGTTACGTCCTCAGACTGGAGAATGGTTTACTCAGCTATACAGGTTTTATAAGTTTTTATATATCTTTTGAATGTTTTTTTATACTTACTCTCTTACTAACCACACTACTTTTTTTTGGAAAATATTTGTATGCTCGAGTTGTCATGTATCCAACTTTTCCCAGATATATCTTCTTTAGGATTGTTTTACATATTGTACAAATGTACTAGAATACTTAGATCGAATTTATGTTTGCATTTAGTATTGTAATGATTTTAGGTATAAAGAAAACACAGCGGGTGAATTTATTCTAATTAACTACATAAAATAAGTTATCTGACCAGTTTTCATAAAAACATTAAAACTGCTTTACACAACTGTTGTTTAATAAAACTGTTAAAAGTATTCACCGCGACTAATTACTGTTTTCTTCCAATGTCTATTTATTTTTATTCAATTCTATTTATATCAAAATACTTTATACGCGATTTTTGTTTTGAACTTCTGTTCAATATCTTTGAATGATCGTCCCCATATGTACTCAAAGTGATGTAGTCGCATCGTATGAGTCCAATAAGGGCGCTGGGAATATGCGGTACTCACGATGTTTGAGTCCGGATTGATAAGTGAAGTTGCACCAGCGCTGTAGTTTTCACGTTACATTCTTATTAAAATGTGATGTCACATTGTTCATTTAGTTTTTAATATGCAGATCATATAAATTAAATAATTACTGTATTATTAATTCATATATTTTATGTCTCAATATGCATTACAACTTATTATAATACTTAATGAAATAAATGACAAATAATGCAATGTATATTTGTCTGATATTTTCTTCAATCTGCAACTTTAATCTTGATTTAAATTGTTGGAAATATTTAATACATTTGTGATGCTTAAAGTATTTTAAAATACTTCTATAACATTTGATTTAGAAAGTGTTTAATTTACATAGAGGAAAACAGTAAGTGTAAGGCATAAATTATTAAACGCAAATTAAAAGTAAGATCTTTGTGTATAATGAATAATAAGCAATAAAATATGCCACTTCTTGCTTAGTTAAATATACTAGTAATTACACTATTACATATGGCTACATATTCTGAACAAGATGTGAGCATTGCTGAAATCGCTAAATGGTTCAACGTTTCCTTTGCATTAACACTTTTGACGCTAATCAACCAAGGATTATAGTTATGTATGTTGATAATATGCGTTTAAATGTTGCACTATATGGCATCGTTGTACAAGTATTTCAAACTACATCGCAGACCTCGTATTAGTAGTGCGCTTGTTGGACTCGTACAATGCGACTACACCCTCAAAGTAAGCATTGCAAGAAAATGTTTTAATTCGTTAGAATTAAATTAAACATTAATGATTGCTTAAAATTGAATCTTCATATTACAAAAAGAAGCTGATACATAAATTTTTTATCAACTTCTTTTTATTTTTATAACACAAATAAAGCGCAGTAAACACTAAACATATAATTTTGTCTGTTTTTTGAAATGTCAGCGTTTCTTTGGTTTTGAACATTATTGTATTAAAGTAACATTTGAAACATGGCAACTCTGTTGTATGCATTACGCACGTAAATGTTGTGTTTTATCAATAATATGGTATTAAAATATAGTATTATCTATAATATAGTATTGGTGTGATAACATATAAATTCATATTGATATCGACTATGAATTTATTTTGGTATTGAAGGGAATTAAGGTGATACTTAAGGTGAATTTATATTGAAGTTAAATTAATTTGGTCTGTACCAGCATATTTCGTGCACGGTTATATTGATATCGATATCCGAGTGCGTCATTGAGAATTGGCGATATGCTAAACACCAAGCATAAAACTAATCCATCATTTTGTTGTATTTGCAGCTTGGTTACCAAAACTAAGTCGCAATACTCCATAAAATGTAGCTCATCTAATCAATGAACCCATCAAAGTTGCAGTGGCCTGCCCTTGGTCAAATTGAACGATATTGGCCTAAAAACTAATCATGGGAATGTAGTATATGTGCATGTTTCCGGATCTGACGAGACCTAAATTCTACCATAAGGGGACTAGATGTTTCTACACCACAGAATGTAGGTTCTTCTCGAAATGTTACAAATGAAGACTTAATGAATAAACTGGTTAATATTGAGCAAACATATAATCAGGCCTGGAACACTATTCAACAGTTGGTCGCCGAGATCCTGGATCAGCTAACTTCGGTTGTTAACTCCAAAGGTTATATTAATGAAGAGTCTGTATTTGAAGAAGTTATCGATAGAGTATCCAGGGCTTGCAACATTATTGTTCACGTTATTGTTCAATTAATCAAATGCTGTCAGTATCCAGGACAGGGTAGCACATGATATGACAATAATGCAAGATGTAATAAGTCAGATTGGAATAAACTTAAATGCAATTACCAAGATTTCAAGATTAGGAAAAGGAATGGCAACGTCTAGACCAATGAAAGTTACACTTATATCGCAAAGTACAGTTGGATCTGTCCCGAAAGAGAAGCATAAGCTGAGGAGCTCCCAAATCAAAATTTCTTCTGATAACACAGTGAAACGAAAGAATGACTTAAAAAAGTGTTGCAAAAGTTCAATGAAAAGAAAGGACATGACGATCAACAGTGGATAATAAAATATCAAAATGGGAAACCTAGAGTGAATAAGAAAAATAACAGGCAGCAAGAAAACGGACAAGAATTCAATTGCATCTATATTACCAGCATGTCGCTGGTCTCAGAACCAAAA
Source organism: Adranes taylori (assembly GCA_009867245.2). Lineage (NCBI taxonomy): Eukaryota > Metazoa > Arthropoda > Insecta > Coleoptera > Staphylinidae > Adranes > Adranes taylori. The sequence goes on along the minus strand of WYDF02038839.1, from coordinate 21,481 downwards.
TTAGGGATTTTGTTAAGTTAACAGCTTTGTGTTCGTATGATATAATTGTGCTTTGTGAAAATGGTTGAATACCGATATTCCGGATAGTGAACTAGTAATTTCAGATTTTGACTTATTTAGATTTCACAGATATACTAAAACGTGTACTAAGAACCGTGGAGGTGGAATCCTAATTGGCACTCGAACCTCACTAAGTGCGAACATTTTAAAATGTAACATTTTAAAAGGACATAATTTACGAAAGGACATTTTAAAAGGACATAATTGTTGAACATCTATTTATTGTTATAAAGTTATTTAATCTGAGAAGTACATATTCCTCCTGCATCACTACTGTCTAGGCATGTGACTCTATAGTAGATCTTTTTATGAGTACTGTGATTCCCATTTTATTATAATAGGTGACTATAACCTGCCAGAGACCAGTTGGTCTAATGATCAATTTTGGGGTGTCTGTTCCGTGTTCACCGAACTCTTTTGGCGTCGGTGTCACAGAATTATTATATTTTTCTTAACTTCAAACAAATTGTTATCAACCCGAAAGATAGAGGAGCTTTTCTAAATGTTTGTTGCGCCAATATTAACAATGTAAATTGTTATGTAGAGATTGACGAAATGCTTCCAAAATGAATGCTTTCTCTGTAATAGCTGAACTTAAGCAAAGAACTACAGGTGTTGCCACCCTACAGACATCTGAATCATTATCTGATTAGAAAGCAGCGGATTATATTAGCATTAACAATGCACTTGCATATATCTCTTGGTCTACGATTCTTTCATTACTGAGAACAGATGATGCGGCCGGAATCTTTTATGACCTGTTGTACTCAGTAATTGGTTTAGCAGGCACTTGATTCCATTGATTATTGAGAAAAATGCTCATCATAATCAATTCTTAATTTCCAGATCAAATGATGATTATAGTTTGTTCTGACCTTCGTTAACAATGCAAGGAAATGTCAAACAAATGCTATAATGATTATATTAATAATAAAGTTAATTCCAGTATTAATGATAATCCCAAGTTCTTCTGGTGATACGTCAATGAAAAGAGAAACTAATAGTATAGCCAATAAAATGTTCTATAAGAATAAAAATGCAAGCGAATGCACTGACTTTTCAAGGGCATATTTGATCGCGTCGACCACGATATATTAATACGCAAAGTAGGTAGGATGGGTTTTCACCCTCGATTGGTCAACTGGTTTGGAAGCTTTCTTTCAGGACGACCGCAATGTATGAAAGTTTGTAATTATCTATAAAACCCTATAAGAGCTCTATCTGGTGTCCCACAAGAGGGGCATAATTCACCCTTTATATTTAATATTTTTATTAATGATATCCCTAGGTATTTTAAGTTGTGTAAGTTTTTAAACTTTACTGACGACCTAAAAATATTTCTGGAAATTAAGTCCCCAGATGACTGGATTGTGTTTGAAAATGAACTGAACAAATCTTTGATCATAAACTTATATTTGACGAACATATTAACTCAATATCCGTGAAATCTAGGAAAGTATTAGGATTCATCTGTAGGCAATGCAATGAACGTAATGCTTCCTCCATAGGAAGTATTTATTGCTAGGATAGTGAGATCGAACTTGGAATACTGTAGCCAGGTTTGGTCTCCGCTATATGAGTGTTATAAGATTCAAGTTAAGATAATTCAGAGAGAATTCAGAATATTTACGCATGGCGGCTAGTAAACTGGATATACTGTACAGACACATGAATATGAGCACATAAGAATCAGATTAAATGTACCTAAATTAGTGCTAAGAAGAGATACCTCTGATGTGTGCTTTATTTGGAAAGTATGGAATGGTTCTATTAAATGTCACACTTTATTAGAAGAGATTAATATTAATATACCTCAACGGAATCTGCGGTACTTTAATATGTTTCACGCAAGACATCATTCGACCAATTATGGTAGCCATGCATCTATATCTCGTGCGTTGAATCTAATAAACAAATATGAATTAAGCACGGATTGGCCGTTGTATAAATTTAAAAGTGAAGCAATCAGTAAATTATCATGTAAATAATCAATGATCTAGTAAAACTGGTTATAGTATGTTTCATTTTTTTCAATTTGATTCTTATGTTCTTGTAGTAAACTGTTATATTTTTGTTTTTATATTCGTTATGAATTGGTAGTTCTATAAAGTATGCAGGCAGACATTATTGTCTTAATTTCAAATTGCCTTGTATAACTACCTAATTATTACATTATCATAGTAGTATCGTATCATATTATTATCTTATAGATATTATTATGAAATTGCTAAGTTGTAGCTACACTAGCTTAGAATTATATTTTTATGTTATATTTAATTGAAATGGATTTTTCTGTAAATAGAGAATTTGAATTTGGTGTGAGTTAAGTCTTCTTGCCATTGATTCTTCATTAATTTTCCAGTTTTTTAAATTAATTCTTAGAGCTTTTAGTTTTTAGAGTAATGTACTGCATTTTATCCAAGAGTGTGACATCTTACTTTCAGCAGCTTTTGAGAGAATGTTATAGAGACCCTAGATTTCACATATAGAATTAAAAACAATAAATATGTAGCGAAAAAATGTAAATACCGCACTTTTACTTCAAATATACATGATACTATAACAAGCTCAACTTGTTTAAATTGCTGTATCTACAAAAACTTGAAAAGTAATGAATCAATTTACGGACGACGAGTAGTCCGAGTAGTCTATCTACTTATAAAAATAGATGGTTCTTAAAAGTTATCATCTTTATGTCAACGTGTTTTTTTATTAGCGTTCTTTACTGTCGTACAGAAATCGGGAAAATCGTACACTTTTTTATAATCTTTTTCAGCGAAAGTTCGACCTGGTGGTGAAAATTGTCTGGACTGGTTCAAAGTAATTTATGGTAATTTGTTTGCACGAAACGCATTCTGAATTAATTATAAATTCAGGGAAACTTAAATACCAATTCTTGTTCTGGATAAAACAATTGTTTAACCAAATCTGAACCATTTCGACATCTTTTTGATGTGTTAAGAAAGCATAAAAAGTACTTATCAAATCTTCTTTGCAGCGTCCGGATATTCCTTCATGCCAGATAACCGCTAGTGGTGGTGTAGCAGATTTTTCACCAAAAAGTACAAAGCATTCGTTGTAGATAGTAAGCCGTTAAGTAAAGATAACTTCTTTAAAAGTATCAACACGAGGATAATAACTTGTTCTAAGTGTGCAGAAAAGCAACACGCTCCCTCTTTTTTGCAACTATCCGCGTGTTTTTTTTTTATACAAGACGTTCATATATTTTCCGTTGTGGATGGTCTAATTTTTACATTCACTACAATCATCTTGTAATTTCGCTTTATTATGAGCAAGTAATTTAATGGTTTCGCATAAGGAACATTCCTCATGCCCTAGTTTGTTAAAAGAAGTATTGATATATTTTAGTCGCTGACGTTAAGATTCATAACTAGTTTTAATATCTTCAAATTAGTTTTGAAAGTCTTCATACATCTCTGGCAAACATCTCACTTTTCGGCATGTTCGTGCCTATTGTGCGAAATACTTGGTTGAAATGATTCAATGTACTCTGTTATCACAATATTTCTTATTTTGCTGATTGAAGTTTGGTTCCCTCTTCGGTCATTTAATGGTACTAAATTGCCTTTAGGCGTTTTGGAGAGAACACCATGTAATCACCCTTTCATTTGATTTTTTATAACCCAGAGTGGCTGAAAAAATAATTTACATACTTCTTGTTCTACGTCTTACTCGTCCCTAAAAAAATATTTGCAAGTATATTTCTTACACATTTATCTAATGTTGTTGTATGTCTCTTAACTTGCAAACGTTTGTTCAAGATAAAACCTCTTCTCTCTAGCCACCCAAATTTCCAAAACTGCTTATTAATAGCCAACCTTCTTTCCGTACAAATTTTTTGTATGCACTTTTTCTTACACGTTTCTACATGAGAAGAGTCTAAAATTGTGTGCGTTTGTGCATCATCTTCTGGTTTTTGTTTCTTTATTTCTAAATAGTTCGTTTTGACTTTTAGTTTTCTGTTTCGCATTAAACCTCTCTTTGTGATTTGTTTTAAATCGTCTTCACTATTTTCCTCTCTTAATTGTAGACGAGTTTCTTCTAATATTTGAACACAATCTTCAAAAAATATTTCAATCTTTTTCTATTTCCACATTGTCATTGGACATCGTATCATCTTCAAGTTCTTCTGTATCTATTATTTCAGCTTTTATTAGTGTCAATCCGTTGAAATTCGAATTTTGCTCCAAATCGGGGGATAAATCTAATGTTTGTAGGATACTTACATGTGAAATGGAAATTTTATTAATTCCAGATTTGAAGTTTCCATCCAACGTTTGGTCTAGAATATTTAGGTCTTTTTCGATGTACCTGAACTCGTTTCAGATATGATAGTATTGCTTTCCATCACTGAAAATAATAAATCTTAAAAATTTTCAATAAACTTACATTCTCCGTTTATTTTGTTCCAATATTGCAAACATTCAATCAGTTCGATTTGATATATCGGGCACTAATATTTATTAACACTAACAACTCGATTATTATAATCGTTGTAATTGAAAATAGGACTATAAAATGACGCCTATAACTAAAACAAGGCGCACGTGACGAGATAATAACCAACCTAGGCAGATAGCGCATGTGTCAGTTACTACATACAGGTAAAAACGCGGCAGCTGATGTTCCCATGCATGTCAGTGGCATCTGCATGAAGATACTGTATTTTGGCTATGTACTTCGCAGTAGGCGCTTTCTTACTTAGTATCCACCTGATTGTGTATGTAGTTACGGCTCTTTTATGTATTGAATTACCCATTTATGATGCAAGTACCGCTGTTTCCTCTACATAGCATTAAAGTGCTTAATTTGCAGTCCTGTGACAAAAAAACACAATTTTCAAGTGTTTGTAGATGCCGCACTTTTTGTTCTGACGACAGTTTTAATATTCAAAAATTTAATCCACAAATTAAAAACTAATTTGTGGTTTACACAAATTGAAAAAAGTACTAATAGAGGTTGAAAAGCATTGTTATATGGTAAGTTATACACACTTTTGCAAAAATGAAGTTGGCTGTTTCGCAAGGGCTACGGAATCAACGTCTACAATCCCATTAGAAATAGTCCGTTAGTTTTATAAAATACTGTAAATCAATTGCAGTGAAACGTATGATTTTCTCTCGATGAAGCAGAGGGTAGTAATAATTTTGGAAAACAGATTTGTAGTATCGTAAATGTTGTTTGCTCTAGAATGTATTATCTAAGAATATGTTAGTGGGTACTTTGAATGTTTTTCTAGAAATTCTCACAAAGCTCCAGAAGTTTTTTGGATTGGTTAATAATTAATATTGAATCTTCTTTTTCTTTTAGGTATTTTTTGTAAGATTTGATATTTGTTGCCTTGCATTATATTCTTAATTTTACAAATGTATTATAATCTTCATTTTACAATTTTACGTTATAGTCAATTTATACATTCGATATAATTCTTCAATAGTTGCAAGAAGTATATTGTTTGCATTAATAGTATTGTTTAAGCATGCATGCTTTAGTATTGTCTTTTTCCATTCTGCTAAAACAAAATTACATAAAATTTATTTGTTTTTACAGAAACCTTCGTGATTTTGGTTTACTCCCTACCGATTCAACAGTTTGGTGGAAGGCTGGATTAGGTTTAGCAGCTGCGACAGCATTTGGACTAATATTCGTCAGAGTAATGAAGGCTGAAAAAGTTAGATAATTGGTGCTAATTTTAACGTCGAGAATAAATGATCCTGTAGATATAGAACTTTTCAAAATAAAAATGGAGTGAAAATAATTTATTTGAACAGTGTTAATGAACAATTAGTGAATGACAAATTGTTATATTGATAGCTAAGAATATTTCGAATTGTTAATGGACAGCTTTTAATTTATTAGTTGGTGCAGGATGAATTTTTTTTGTAGTATTGTGCTTATAGACATTTATTTTCTCTTTCGTAAATTCAAGAACAGAATACGAGTACAATAACTGAACTGTCAACATGATATACATTTCTCTTGAGTTTGATGTTTTGTTTTTTATTTCATGTACAATTATCTTTGATTTATTCTTTTATTTGTGTACTAATGATCGAAATAACGTAATAAGCACAGATTTCATAAATAATTTGTAACAAAACACCAAGTGAGAAATTTTAGTTTTTATTAACGACGACTAACTTGGATTGTAAGGATTCTCTAGTCCCACATGGAGGTTTTTTGTTAACTTTAAGTCGTAATTGGCTACTTCTCACTTTTTAATACCAATTTAAAAATGGATATAGCAGTAAAGATATGATGTGATCACTACTTCATCATGTAAACCTGAAAGTTAAATGGAAAAAATTGATTATAGCTCATTAAATTAAAATTGATTCTTTTTAGATCGATTTTTCTTTCTCCACTCGTTGTTTATTCGTGATAATTCGTATCTCTATGCTATGCTTCCCTCCCTTCTACACTTCTAATAACTTCTGCGACCGACATGTATGTGAGGCGTTTGATGTGATCTATAAATCTTACATGTTGTTGTTTTCACATTCTTTTTTCTTGGAGCAGCATTTTATCTATACTATCTTTTTTTATTACATGACCGAAAAATTTTACAGTCAGTTTTTGACAGCCTTTTGTCATTTCGAGATAGGATTCTGAGTTATAGGTTGCAATAGGAAAAAATTCTGCTTTAAAAGTCTTGGTTTAACTTCTTTCCGAATACTGTGGTTTATCTAGATTTTAACCTGTCTACCCTGAACTTCTTTTGCTATTTCAATTTTGCTTTTTTTCTTGCTCAGATTATGCGTTACTCCTTATTTTTATGTCGAGATAAATATCGTTATGGCTTGTCTTTATATGATAAGTTGCAGTAGCAGTGATATTGTTTAACATGTATCCATAATGATCAAATAACATCTGGTTCTTTGCTTTATATTATTAATGCCATTTAACTGTCTAGACTTTTGATATAAAAGGTTTCGTTATAGTTTTTCAATGTTTTTCAAATTACGTCTGTGTTAACTATTTGCCAGAAAGAGTATACTTTTTTACTTGTAGACAATTATTTATAAATTGTTTGAGCTTTTTGTCTTTCTAGTCCAATTTCACAAAATATATTTAATTTAGAAAATTAATAAGTACTTTAACTTATTTCTTTTATTTTCTCTATTGCATGCAGTTAGTTTTGAAAAGAGTAACGCGGTGCAAAATAAAATAAATTACGTAAGAAATTATTGTGTATACTTTTGTTCTAGTTTGTATCGTAAAGCCTTTTACGATCACTGTATGTTAATGTTTAATTTAGTCTATCCAACCAATGGATCTGAATTATGATCAATTTATAGACTGCACTGAACAAGGAATTTCAATGGCTCAAGTTTACGTTTAGCTTTGGATATTTACAACTGCCAAAAAATAAATGATGAAAATGTTTGGTATGGCATAATTTGTTTTATAGTAACCAAGACGATTACGTCGTAAAAATAGCGAAATTATTTATTTTGTATAGAATTCATTTCCAATAAATTTTTCTGGTACGATAATTTTTATTCGTGCTGTAATAAACAATCGTTTCATTCAATTAGTTTTTATCTATAGACAAGCGATCATAACTAGATACACAACAGAAAAATGTCTATGAACTTAGTCTTTGCATTTTTTTATAAAAATGTTGAAGTCCGAGGTAAAGTTATAGAATCACTCACTCAGATATGCTTAGCTCACAACACTTTGTATGAGTTCGCGAGCATTAATGTGAGATGACTTTTACTTGCTATCAATTTCAATTGTACATATTTTCTGGTGAACTGAGTTGTGATGATTTAAAATGGGATTAATTGGAGTAACTCAAATTTCAAATCTTGACAGTTTCCATCGTTGTGTTGTCATGCCACAAAAGAATGAGAATGGGATTATTTAGGGATCTTCGCTTTTTGATTTTTATGCTATGCGGTTCTTCACTTGTTCTACATATGCGACCTTAATAACAATAGTCTGTTAGGCACATAATTTTCGAAAATTATTCTATTGGACCCCGGAAAGGCTCAGAATAATTTTCACTGCGATACAATATTTTGGCGAAGAAATGTTACGCTACTTTAGGTGACATTGTTATTGAAGATGAGTTCTCGGATGCACTATCGTCAACTTGAAATCAAAAGATCAAGCACGGAATGTACATTTTTCCACCAAGATTTTTTTTACAAGATCAGCACGTCCTTCTTTCAATTCTGTCGTGAATTACCTTTGCCATCCATTGATTAGATTGAATAAACTGCATTCTTTTTTAAAAGCTAATTTTTTACAAGAGATCATTGGAGTTTAGCAAAATATGAACAAGCTATTCTGTCTAGTATTTCTTTAGACTTAAATTTCCTTATATATCTTTGGACAAAGCCAGTTTTTTACGTTTCTATTGACTGGATGTCTTTAATTCTTAGGTAGGAAAGGCCATGTTTCTTTTCAGAGTTTTAGTACTGTAACGAGGTTCACGAATGTACGGAATGCTAGTTTACTACTAACAACAACATATAATTACTATTTATAAGGAACCGTACGTTTTGATGACAGATTTTTTCATCCCCAGTGGCCTACATCTAAAGTAGTTAGTGGTCTTCATATTTTGCCCACTCACAAAACCCTTAGAATTATAAGTTTTTTTCGGGAAACCCCATTCTGTTCTTAGAAAATATACATTAAAATAATATTTAAAGTAGATCAATGTGTTATAATTAGGTAAGAAATGCATCAACTCGTTCAGCAATTGTCTCCTACCCTTCCATTATATTTAGTCATCGACGACTGAGGTGTGCTTGCATTTTTTACATAATTTGTAGAAGTCTAGCTCTATTGAGGTTAACTGCAGTCACATTTCATACAATTTTATTGACTAGGGATACCCGTCCCATAAAGAAGTGCCGCGAAACCCCGCAGTTCCGCGGAACAGTTTGCAGACCACTGATCTAAAGTGACTAGTCGTCCCGCTTTTGGCGTGATAGTCCCGATTTTTAACCTCTGCGTTCTAAATAAGTTCCGAATTGGAAAGATGTTATATGTCTCACATAGTTACATTTGTACACACGTGGTCTCATTTACGCGTCCAAAAGTATCACTAGAACAAAATAAGAAAATTTAAAAACATGATTGGTTAAGATGAAAATAGTCAATGTGGCAATCATCAAATAGTCAGGTGTGGACAATCCTTGATTACCACTCGCAGATGTCTTAGTTTAACATCGAAATTGCAAATGGCTTTATTTAATAATTAATAAAAAAAACTCAGATATGTAGTTGTCCTATAAATCTTGGGCTCTCTGCATTTAATAGTGGCTATATGTTTATGTTGAACATGTGGCTATATGTTCAAGATTTCGGGTTTGACTCGAAATTGCAACTTGATTATTAACATAACAACCAAGTGGAATACTTTGTCAAATTTCGAGTGTAATAAATGTGAAGAATTTAAAAACGAAATAGAAAATAATGTCATTTTTTACTTCACGTTCATTGGGATTGGGTATCTTCAGTACACGAAAGTGAATTGTAATAAGTTAAAAAACATTGGAATAATTTGAAGAAATTTTAGGTAGGCATTTTATACTTATAAAAATGAGAAGTATAAACTACAAAGGAAATAGGAAAAAAACCAAACAGTTAACAATGCAAATTCCTTAATTTTCACAAATATGAAGAGCATAGCGACATCTATTATTAATGAAAGATACTAAAACTTCTTTTCGCCGTTAACCTGAGAAATAATCAGATAAATCAAAGGTAATTTTCGTAAGTTTTAACCATCCATTAAGTTTATAAATTAATAATTTCTTTAAAACTGTATTTTGTTATTGTGGTATACATATTTTCTGTTTTATTGCTAAATAAAAAGTAAATAAATTTGTTTTTATAAATCAGCAAGAGGTTAGATCAGGTTGTCAAAGTATGTTATTCTTAAAAATTAAACCTGCCTATAATTTGTAATTCTAATTCGTGTTTTTATTATTAAATTTGAAGCAGGATATATTTCATTTTCAGTCATGGTGCGAATGAATGTGCTGGCGGATGCCCTCAAATCGATCAATAATGCAGAAAAAAGAGGGAAACGGCAGGTATTAATTAGACCTTGCTCCAAAGTGATCATTAAATTCCTTACAGTAATGATGAAACATGGTTATATTGGTGAATTTGAAATCGTAGATGATCATAGAGCAGGAAAGATTGTAGTTAATTTAACTGGTAGATTAAATAAATGTGGAGTTATTTCACCTAGATTTGATGTACCAATTTTGGATATTGAAAGGTGGACAAATAATTTATTGCCATCTAGACAGTTTGGGTAAGTAGATTATTTGAGTTATATTTTCGTATTAGTTTCAGTGGGTTGAAGATATAATATTTATGTGAAAATTAATTTTACAGTGGCTAGAATTCCCAATATTTGTTAAATAAAGACTATTTTCAATTCAAAGATTTAGGTATATATAAGATACAGGATTCAGGAAATATGTGATGCCGAGATTTGCATTAGAAGATACTGTTTTAAGTATCCTGAGCCCAAAAGGTGATTTCTGAAAGATTACTTAAATGTTTCTGCTGAACAATGGGTCACGGGACCGTTTTAAATGAACTTGGGTGAGCATAATATTGCCAGAAATAAGAAAATATTTTTATTTTCCATAACTCAATATTTCCACGAAGAAGCCGAAATGGTTCCTATGTATTATCGGACATTATTGACTTCTAATTGCTTACAAATATACAACCGCTGCCTATATCTTTGAACTAATCATGAACTATTTAAGTACATTTTCTTGTGTAGCTTTTAAAGTTTTATTTGCGTATTACATGACATTGCACAGCAATTTGTAATTTGGAACAATTTAAATTTGTTTTATTGGTCAAAATTGAATTTAAATGTTTTAAACCACTCGCACTGTAGGCATGAATGTCTTATTCTTGTAGATGATTGCCAAGTTTAGCTTTTCCAACTTTCGTAGAAACAAAATTATTTAACACATATCGCTTACAGAATTTTGATAGGGTTTTGAAATGCAAAGCCTAATTCACTGCTGCGGTGATTGAATGTTAAATAACTAAAGTAGTTATGAGCTATTATATGAAACTTAAGTTGGCGCACTTATCCACGCATAATTTAATTCAAAAACTGTGAGACTAAAAATGTAGCTTTTCAAAGGGTCACACAATTAAATTACGCAAGCAACTTGCGTTAAGCTTTGTTTTTTGGAATTTGGCTAGTAAGTAAAGTATGGTTACATTGAGTGACTTTTCGTATTATTTTAATCATTCGTATTTATTTTTTAAATTGTGTATTACACGAAGTTGGTTTTAATTTTTCAGATACGTAGTACTAACAACAAGTTCAGGTATTATGGATCATGAAGAAGCCAGAAGGAAACATGTAGGAGGAAAAATTCTTGGATATTTCTTCTAATTTAAATAAATAAAATATTAAAACTTTTAAAAGACTCTTTTATATCATTCCTTTTTGCATAGATATTAGAAACAGTTTTGCAAAATCATTTTCAATTTAGACAATAAAAGTTCAAGTGATCAAAATTGTAGGTCGAATTGTGTACGCCCGGCCCGTTAAAAGATTTAAACCGTGACTTAATGTAGCAAAAGAATATATAATGTATCTTATAAAATAATCTTTGATACTTAATTTTTTCGTACCATGGTGAGTTTTAGCAATTTTTATAATTCTTGAAATTTCGAAAGAGGGGAAAATACCCATAGCAACAGCGCCGTGCGTTCGCCATTGGTTTTATTTTATTCTGAAAAAGTTATCGCACGCCACAGCTCTGTGCCATTTTGGCGCCCGGAGATAAATTTTAAATAGCTAAAAATTTTCTTGTTAGCAAAATACTCCTTTTTATATTTTATACGAATTAAGAAGAGAAATCACGAAAACGTAAATATACACAAGCTTACTTTTTGACATTTTAAAGTCTTTCGAAAGGTACATTAAATTGTTTTGAAAAGTTTCTAAAGCCCAGAAGCAACCAATCAACGGAACTACCTTTGTTCTTGTGAAAATAAAATAATATTTGTCTCTTAGTCTTTATCTATTATTAATCTCCCTTATAAATAACAATATTGTTCTCAGTTTCATAAAGTTTTATTTCATGTAAGAGTTCAGGTTTCAGCATATGTTTCTTCATGTTGTCATATAAATAAATTGCAATATTTTCTGAAGTAGACGGAATCGATTTAAAATATTCAACATCTAAATCTAAATTTTTATGGTCAACAACATCCATTATAGCAGCTTCGACTTCTTTCTTTAAATCATCTATATTATATACCATACCAGTTTTTTCATCTATTTCTCCATACAACGTGACCTCCACATTGTAATTATGTCCGTGTCCATTTAAATTATTACATTTACCATAAATTCTTTTATTTTCTTCTGTAGTTAGCAGAGTACTATGTAATCTATGTCCAGCTGAAAAATGAAGTTTTCGTGTTAAGTACGCCTTTTTTCCCATTGGAAAGTTTCTAAAATATTTATGTAATAATCTGATAGCGGATATAAAACAACACTTTATGTTTGGTTTAATATTCATGCACAGTCATTGATTTGCATAAGTTTATTAAATCTCATTTGAAGGTCATCGTTGGAGTTGCGTTAGATTGATCTTTAAGGAGGATTTATTCCTTCTGTTAGTCAGTATCAGACAAGCTGCCTTGTTGGGGTCCTACAAAATAGACTGATAAACCAGAAGACTGACCTCAATTAGTTTTTAGGCCAATGGACTGATGTGTCGTTAGTAATGTAACGGGTACACTGTTGGATCGTTTACAATGCGCGACAGGTCATAGTAGTTACAGCTCCAGTAACTGTGGATGATAAAAACAGTTCCAACAGTGTTATTTCTCATATTCTAATTCACTTTTCGATCAAAAACCCATATTTTCTCAAAGTTTTGACAATCTTCAGAAAATAAGTACTTCATTACTTTCCTACAATATATAGTTTCTTCGGCTTGACTTCGATTTATAGATATTATCAAAAATATTTTTTTTGTAATATACACATTAAAACTGTTAAGTATTATCTTGCAAAATCTTTTAGTTTAGGAGATATAGCCTGTCAACGTGTCTTGATGCCTAAAAGAAATTATTCATAAAACGCTTTAAGTACGATATTACTTAAAGCCAAAAATGCTTAATACCATACCTGTAGTGTTTAAACATTTGTTATAAAACATTAAGCTCTAGTAAAAAATGTTTTTTTAAATAAAAAAGAACTGTAACTGTCCAATAAATTTCAAGGCGGTCTGTCATTCAGTAACTGTCAAAATTATTTGACATAAATTTTTATAATAAATAAAACAGTTACTGAATAAGAGTTAGAAAAGCTTAGCGCTTTCTCGGATTTGCGTTTTAGCCGCTGCATTCTGATTGGATAAATATTGCGGTACAGCATTCTTTGTCATATGATAAAGATAGATTCTAATAAGTACTAGTAATTTTTTTAATAAATAGGAAGCACGTGATCCTTAGTACAAATGTTTAGCTAAACAATTTAGCTTTCGCCCACTAAAGACAAACAATTAGTCTTTTATTGTTAGCTTATATTAGCTTTGGTTATTTGTATTACTCTAAAAACAAAGGGGAAACTCTAGTGACGTCATTGAGTAAACTCCGAACTGGTTCTAAACAACGGACAAATAAACGCAACAGGTTAAACTTATCATTTTTTCAAATAACAAATTCAACAAATTGATAACATAACATCTTTTGTTTTGTTGATCTTTTTACTCCTACTATATACTACTTACTAGGAGTAAGTAGAGATGTTTAGCACATGTTCTACGAGAATCTCTATTACAAACAAACGCAAAGAGAGTAGTAAATTGAGACAAATAAACGAGACAAATAAATGCGATCTTTTTACTCGGAAGTAAGTAGAATAGGACAAATAAACAACAGTTATTGCAAAGTTGAAGTCACATTATGACATTACAAAATAAAGCGCCACGTTTCGCCATTACTGTTGTCTCAACAATTATCTCTGGTAAAATTTCAACTCTATCGCTATTGACAAATAATCATTATACTTATGATTGGCGATTGTTCCTATCGCTCCACCCCGTTGTATCCGCCACTGCTTTCGGCTACTATAGTAACAAATTGAAAGTTTTTAAGATATTAGGCCCTATATTTTTGAATCATTAGAGTTGATGCCCTCATGTGTGCTGTCATTTTAAAGATAATCAAAGGGCTAAAATATACAGGGTGTTTTCTTCAATGTTTTTTATTGCTCAAAATCGGTTCAGTATATTCAACTGTTCATATTGACCAATTTGAGGCCATTAGTCTTGAGGCCCTTAGGAACAAAATCGAGAGCCGTTGCCGAGAAAATGGAGCGCAAAATTTACAAAATAGAAAACACCCTCTATATAAGTTAAATTATTATTTTACAAAAAAATATTTCAAATAAAATCGAAATGGTTTTAGGTAAGCGATACAATAAAGTTTATTCGAATGCCCTACCTTTTATAGTTTCTGACATATGCCGAAAGGTTTGTTAAACTTTAAACGTAGCAACGTTGCGTTCTATAGAAGATAGAGAGATACGACTAATTTCATTCGACGCATAATACATTGTACTATATGTATGCAAAATTTTAGCTTCCTACTTTTAAAATTGAATTTCTGTATAAGAAAAATGCACTTTTCAGGAACAATCGTGTACACCTGCCTACGAAATAATTTCATCCAAATCAGTCCAATAGCTTATGAGATCTCTTTGAGCATATCCGCATCCACACAGCACTGAAAAATACGATTTTTTAATATTTTTTTAGCACGAGTTTGTTTAAGTTTTCTTGCGATAAATTGTTGCTTATGATCCATTCTTTGAATTACGTATAAACGGATTGCAGTGATATAAATACAAAAGAGTGAAATCTAAGGTGAAATAGAAAAAATGTTTAAAACATGAATCCTATATTTTTCATATACATATTACGTTTTGACCTATACCTATGAAAGGTACAAACCACAGCATTTGTGAAAATGAAACTATATTAAATTTCTAAGTATGAGGAGTCTCCTAATTCTAGGTAATTCCACTCTGGTAGCGTAAGTATAGTATTACATTAAATTATTTCTTTGGTTTACTTTTCAATTTTAAAAATATTACGTTAGCGCAGGTATTAATCGCCAACGCTATTTGATTTGAAACAGAGGACAGTGATGCAACTTCTTCATATTTCGTGTCGGAACGGAATGATTCTATCAATTTATGTATAAACACACATTAGAGGCTCCAGGAACTATGACACGGGGCATCCTAACTTACTACTATGTTTTATTGATACTATCTTTAAAATTAACCAATGTTTAGCAGTAAACAACCATTCCAAATGGGGGTGGGGGGCATGATCCCTATTCCCCCCCTTTGGGCCACCCATGTAAACATATATTAATAGTATAATGTTTACATAAAGAGTAAACGGAAGTGGCTCTCCTTTTAGGATAAGCAAACATAGATATTCTTTTTAATAGTTACGCAATATCAATAATCAAAACAAATGTTTTAAAAAAGCGGCTTGTTCAAGATGTATGGCGGTATTTCACCCATTATTATAAGGAGTCAGCATCCTCTTTATTAGGAGCATCACGGCTTTGAAAACCGAGACTAACTCACTAAGCCACAAGTTGATAGAAATGAAAATTCGTATTATGCATTATTAGTTTTGAATGCCACCAGTTTGACATGTAAATGAAATTAGTAACAATTGATGTTTTTAATTCGTTGATGATATAGGAACTACACCTTAAATGAGAAGTAGGTAAGATTAAGACAAATTGTACCATCTATAGAGATATTAAGTGCAATGAAACGACTATGTAGTCATTGGAACCTACGCTATTTTCTCTCGTTGATGCAGCTATGGGACCTGCATAACAATTAAATAAAGAGTAAATGGAAGTGAATCTGCTTTTGTGACAAGCATATTCACTTCCATTTACTCTTTATTTAATTGCTATTCGGGTCATGAATGGAACAAAATAGTGTGGTTAGGAGTTTCAATGAGTTCTCTTCATTGCACTTAATATCTCTACAGATAGTACACGTCGCTTTAATCTCATCTACTTCTCATTTAAAATGTGTAAAACATATATTATTCATTTCTATCAGTCAGCTTGTTACTTAGTGAGTTAGGCTCGTGATTTGATGCTCGAAATAAAGAGGATACTGATGATCCCTTATAATAATTGGTGACATGGCGACTTACATCTTGAACAAGCTACTTTTTAAGACATTTGTTGTGATTATTGATATTACGTACCTATTAAAATAATGTCTTTATTAGCCTAAAAGTAATGTATGTTAGCACTTTTGATTTTTTTTTGTTCTCGCACTTTTAGATCTTCAACTTTTAGACCGCAACATCAAAGTTGTTTTCGCCAAGCAAGTTTAGCGTTACATATGTACCGAATATGCTGAAGCCCAATGTGGAACCAATATCTTTATGCAGAAAGTGTATGTCTGCATTAATTGCTGAACTAGAGACGACTGGAGGCCATTTATTGTCACAATGACAAAAGTGATGCCAACAAGATACTTCGTCACCAACTTTTCAGTACCAATTGATGCTTCCAAAGTTTTTTCGCTTGCAGATCATTTTGACATACCGTTTGAAATCAATTGAGCTGATATGAAAAATCTAAATCATTCTATCGAACATTGTAGAAGACATGTAATATTTTTTATGTAGAGGGTAAGAAATTTATTATCATAGTACATAATTTTCCATCAGTTGATTTCGAAATTGGTCGCAAAGTTTCCTAAAGCAATTAATATAAGTTTCTAAAGTAATTAATTGTCTGAAAAAGTGAAAAATATAACTGCACTGCAAATATCACAAATTGAGTGGGTCGGTGGCGGCTGCCTGCGGTGAATACACATTTTGGTTAAAATCGTAATTGTTCGGAAAGTACCGTACGCCGCAACTAATCATTCAATTTTAGAGAAATCTTTCGTAGGTGGAATGTGGAAATGCTTAATAGTGCTGAGTTGACATTTACGAATTTTAATCCTATCCTATTGATGAAACAAATTTTCTGCTAGAACATAATATTATATGGATTAGAATATATTATTTATATAAAATTATATAGTTAGAGAGTTAACCAATACGAATATTTTTGAAACAGCTTGAACAATTGAATACTGAAAAATTTGATTGAAACTAATAGAAACTTACATATTTATTGTATATTTAAAATATCAAAGATCAACATTTTTATAAATCTTATTAAATCGTGTAAATAATAAAGGCACACCGCTATGTATTATTTCTAAAAAAAAAATATGATAAATTTTAATAAAGTTAGATAAACAATACTATAAGTATGTCATACTAAAGATTGATATAGATTTAGAATATTTAAATACTAACATTTAATTTTCTATAAACTTTTTTAATAAATTTATATTCATAATCAATAAAATTTTGGCGAATTATTTGGTGTTTGTAAAAGTTATGGTGCATGTTTGAGCTATTCTTGTAATAACGGACAACATGACAATTATCTCAACAATGTCGCTATGAGATTTTCCACAAGCTGACAGGCGCGAAAAAGGGAAATTTTGACAGTTTGTGGAAATCTGACAGAGAATTTAATCGGGTTTTTCAGTAGCGGACAGGCGCGCGCGTGTGTGTTAGTGTGTTAGGCGAATGAGGAAAAAATCGGATCGGAGGAAAAACTGTATTTTCTCAATTAAGTGGAGAGTGTTTGCAATAAAAATCTAGCAGAAAATATACTTTCATATGTTCGATAAGTGTTTACTTTGCAGCGGAAATGTGTAGCTCCCTTTTTTGACATTACTCTGTTAAAAGAAAGACAAAAAAGAGACGGCGTTATGTGATTGTTTAGTTACTTGCGTGGGCGTTAGATAAAGATAACTACATCAAGATGGCTTCTAGTGCTTACTCCTTAATGTTTTCGGCTGTAAGAGATCGAAATAAACTACTACATTATAAAATGGTTGTTCGCAAGAAAACTTCTAATCGGTATTTAGCTATTTTAGACGCAGGAAGTCTAAAAATTGTTGCTATGCTACGCTGCTAGCTATTGGAGATTTAGGTGGGCCAGGAGGTAGGTGATTTGGAGTGTCAAAGACGAGGAACAGTGTGCGTAAAAAAAGGGGGGCTCGCGAAAAAGTGACTGTATATTTTGTCCGCACGAACTCAAAACCGCCCACAATATTATTCCCAGAACGAATTTCTTATTTGCTTAAGTACATAAATGTGTTCAAATAATAACCTAATGTTTCTTGAATAGAACTGTTAATATTAAAATAATTTTGTGATATTTATTAAAAATATTAAAAAAATTGTTTAGTTTATTTGTTTTGTGTGGAACATTTATTTTTAAATTAATATTAATAAAAGGAAAGGATTGAGGTGTTTATTTTTTCCGTCTAAGAAAAAAAGAGACAGAGGTGTGATAAAAAATGGGGTTTTTGCCAATTAACGGCTCTAGATGAGGTAGCAGGCATACCTCATGTATGAGGGTATGCCGTAATGGCAAGAGAGGTAAGATATTTTATTAATTTTACAGATAAAATCATTTTCTTAAGTCAATTCTAATTATGTGCATTACGCTTGATTTAGAAAATTAATGTAAGCTTTCTATTACTCAATACGTAAAATCTTATGGTTCACATATTCTAGACTATTTTTTTAAAGATATTAATTAATTCATTTCTTTCCTCTATGTTCCATTTAGATAAAATTTGGCATTTAGATTTTGACACACCGTTTATGCAGTAATTAATATTGAAACAAATTAGTTACATTACAAGAACAGTGGATTATAAAATTAAAGAATTTTTCAACAACCGGAAATATATTTTTCTTCTGAAGTTTCGAGATGCAATTTTGTTTCAAATAAAAGTATCAGTAAATCTTGAAAACCATTCTATGGACCCAGTGGCGTAGCAAGTCTGGTGGTAACCGGTGCGGAGTTTAAACTTGTCACCCTGATGTCCACCAACATATAAAATGAAATTTATTGAGAAAGCAATTTTTTTATTGAATTGGTTAATACAAAAGTTAATAAAAATCTTAATGCTAAACTTGAGAAGTTCTGTTTCCGAGGTTTCGATCAGATTACTCGACTGTAAACCTGATCTGATCTACATTCTATGCCTTCGCAATGTGTATCCCTCTTTTGTTGAAATCTGTCAATACACTCCACCATTAATTTTTTTTAGTTCTTGGCCCAACATCAACAGCTGGGCATTATTTTCCTCCTCCTGCCCATTCTTCCATTTTCTACAGGAATATCAATTTCTTCACTTTTGCAAATTGCAATGTGCTTCCTTAACAAGCTTATTTCTTTTGTCGTTTATAAAAGACCTTTAGACTACTCATCGTGATAAGAAACTTCTCGAAACTCATTCCAAGATTCTGCAAGCACTTTTGAACTTCTTCTAAGACATTATTCCATAATATGCATCTTCCTAAAGCACTTAAACACAGGTTTAACAGCTTCATAGTAAATACTTCATCTTGTTACAAGCTTTTTAAACTGCCAAAAGAATGTTACAAGAGTACTCCCCACTGATTGAGAAAGTGGTTCTTATAGTTTCAACCAATCCTTTAGGATTAAGTTTGACTTGAACTAGGCTTGAACTACTGAATGAAATCTAGCCATTGTAGAAGCATTATCATATCCTTCTCATTGGCACATTGTTATATCTAGACAATCCTCTTCAATAACCTGCATAATATCTTCCGTTCTGTCAACTGAAACCCCTTGAAATGACTCCTTTATTTCAACTTGTTTGTTCCTTATGTGAATATGAACTTCTCTCTACGTAAATGATTTCACTCATTTGATCTATGTCTGAGATATACAGCCTGTTGTCAAAGATTATACTAAAATATTTCGCATTTTTAAAATCAATCAAAATCTTTTCTTACTTTGTTTACTTTCTGATCAGTTCTAGAGCGAACAATACTTACCTACCCCGCTGTCTAAAACGTTTTGCGCAGATTATATTATTATTATGATGATGCACGGGTTAAGAATATCAACTTGTTGCAGTCATTCGTTAGTTCACCTTATACAAGTAGAATTAATTTTAGAATACGAAGCTAAAAGTCATATTTTTTATTCGTAATAAATTCATCGTATTATATTCGAGTTATTTAACTGTGACTATTGATGCTGTCTATACACACATAGCCAATTTTCAAAAACTATTTCTTTGATATCAGAAGCAGAAAGTGACGTCTAAACAATATTTTGATATATTTGTTACACAGCAAGTTATACACGTTGGCTTTTTAAGTTTTTACAAAACAATAAAGGAACAAAAAAAAGTGGCAAATGTTTTATTGCTTTTAAACATGTTTGTCTTTAAGCTTTATACGCTTTTATATGCGAACGAACAAATTCTCAAACAAATTTTCTCACTATGGAGGATATGGAGGGCGTATTTCAAAAACATAATGTCTGAAGCAGTCTATAGTTTCTTAAGAAGTTTAAAATTTCTATAACATTTGGGAACACAATTATGCAATAACTCAGGAGAATATGGGCTATGACAGTAATTCTCAACGCCGGTCTGCGTTAAAAAAAATCTTATTCAAAAATAATAATTTTTTTGTTAAAAACTAACCGCCGATTTGCAACTTTTACCGGTCCGCGGACCAAAGAAGGTTGAGATAAATTTGATAACTTGAAACAAGCTGTTTTTGGGCTTCGGTCAAATTGTTCAATTATTTTGCTCTTCAATTGTTTTTGCGCACAACATCAATATTGTCGCGTATGTTGAATATTAGAAAATATATACCGAATGGATTATAGTAGATGAATAATAATTACGAAGGTAAGCAGCGCAAAGTATAGTTATTAATGGGGAGTCGAGCGGTCTTAGGCGATTGATTGGTACCGAGATAGAAAGGGTTCCAGGCGGCGTGTGAATTAAGATAATTGAAAGATTAAAAAGACAGCATCATTCCTGCAGTTGTGATTTGGGCAATTTGTTTACATTACGTAAATATAGATTTATTCAATCGTTACACTCGACACTTAGATGTATACGGAGTTCTATCGGGGACAGAGGTTGGGGATATTTACAACTAGAATTAAAAGTCACTCATATAATAATAAATTTATATTTGACTAATGTAAATCATCCTCCTATTGCGCTAGCCGCGACTCCAGGATTGCTGTTGTCTTTTTAATCTTAAAATAATGTTAATTCACACGCCGCCTGGAACACTTTGTATCTCGCTACCAATCAATCGCCTATCGCCGCTCGTGTCAATCGATCGACTCCCTGTTAATTACCTATATTCTCGCTGCTTACCTTTGTAATTACTATTTATCTCCTATAATCCATTCGGTAGATATTTTCTACTATTCAACATACACGACAATATTTTATGAAAAT
>WYDF02038838.1:0-40241 GCA_009867245.2 Adranes taylori | reverse complement strand
ATATATCAATTTATATCTAGTTTTGGAAGTGTTCAAAGAGTATTAACCAAATTGTATGCATTTCTAATTAAAAAATATACGAGGGTCATCATATATATTTTTGCTATACAAGAATATTATAAATAGGGCAGTGCCATCCATAGGCTGAAGTCGGATAAGGGCTAATTACACTAATAGGGTATAAATTTGGAATACTTTTTAGGAGAGTATTTCAAGGTTGTAATCTGAAGCCTTACTTATATTAATCTTGTTTATTAATGATCTATAGCAGGGGGAGAGGGTGGGGGCTACACACTTTTCGGGTGAAGGGCAAAATTAAAGAATTCGAAATGAGCAGCGAGCCATAAGATATCCTTACGGCCTAAGATGCACTTACGGTTATTTTTAGATATACTCTATTTATTATCACGCAAAAGAACTATTACAAAAAAATTAAAAGCAATTTAATGGGAAGAATGAAACTGTTTCACATTTTTAAAATTTGAGGTGCTAATTTTGTAGTTGAGATTCTTAAAACTGCTTGTAAATGGTTTGCCCGTGGCTGATCTATAGGACGCTAATTTTAAGATATTAATTTACTCTGACAAATAAAAAATCTGTAGTAAAATTAAAAGTCTAGGGCAGTGGTACTCAAAGAAGGCTTCCAGTGAGAAATTTAGGAGGAACACAAATCCTATCCACTTTAGTTAATAAACTAATTTCGCTTCTACTAGGCGGTTCACAGGAGACGGACATTTAAAAAAAGCATAACTCCAAAAAAATGTTGGAGTACTTAAGTGCGGAAAATAATATCATGCAGGTGATGGCTCGAAAAAGAATGGTCCAAAAATTCCGCTCTTGCCAATGCCACAACACACAGTTACTTTTGGACTGGTATAATCTACGGAGATTATCTAACGCCTAATATCGGTAGTCTTGTTTACTGACTGACTCATTTAAAAGAAAATGACCTTCATCGCTCAAGATAATGGTCAAATATTCGTGTTCTTCAAACATGTTAAGCATTGTTTGGGCAAATGTGAGGGTTGTTGATAGTGCCTCATTCAATTCTAGAATAATCATCAATTTCTACGAATGAAAGCTCAAATCTTTTAAAACTTAAGACAATTTAAAATACAAATCACTGGGTAACAAAGAGAAAAAGAAACAGAATAGACAACTAAGCCAACATGTGAGGAATTTTGAATCACCATCGTAGAATTTCAATTTGGACCGCTTATATAAGAGACTATTTTGGTAAAATACAACCAGCAAGCAAACGGTCAAGATATTCGAGGTCATCGCTTCACTCCAAGTAAAATTTTTTTTTGCATACATTTGAAAAAACGGCCGGCACACAATATGTAAAGAAGAACGAAAAATCCACCCTCGCACGCATTCAAATTAATCACTTGCATAGGATACTTCTGCATGCAATAATCAGTATTTGCTCTATCCCTCTCTACGCTTTTCATTCCCCTCATCGGTCAACACATTAGCAAGTTTAAGTGCTTTAAAATTTAGGAACAATCTTCATTTCTAATCATATTTTGCTAATTTATTTAAATTGTATTACAACTTATCTGTTATTTCTATAGTCAACTTTTTTGTAATTTAACATACTAATTGTGTAAAGACTAATTAAAATCATCTAACAATTACAGTCCACTAGAACTCTTTACAATCATAATGCTAGGCGTTAAGTGTCTACCTTTAATTTGAAAGTTGCTAAATTAAAACTGCACTTTGATATTTGTGAATTATGGAAATTTAATAAATTAACGGGCTGCTTTCCTCTCAGGTCATACTAGACGTCTAGTCCACACATTATTTTCAAAAACGCATCTTGGAATTTCGGGATATTAATTGAACTACTCGCAAATGGAAGATATCCCTAGAGTTAGGCAAATTCTTTACATTCCTCTAATTGTTATACTGTATCTAACGGGAAGAATTACACAAAAAGAATGACGCCTCGAGTACTAAAAATAAAAACAATTTGAATTACAGATAACAAGGCAACTAAGAGAATAATACGACTATGCTAACTCGTGACGAATTTGAAGAATATTATCTGAACCAATGAGGAAAATGGTTTAATCACCATTCTACGATTTCATTTTGGACCACTTATATAAGAGACTATTTTAGTAAAATACAACCAGCAAACAAACGGTCAAGATATTCAAGGCCATCGTTTCACTCCAAGTAAAAACAAATTTTGCATAATTTTAAAGAAGAACGGCATACAATATGTAAAGAAGAACGAAAAATCCACCATCATACGCATACAAGTTAGTCACGCTCATAAATTTGCATAGGTTAATAAAATGTAACGAGAGTAGTTTTATAGAAAGTTCCAAATATAGGGTTGGCCGTCAGAAACTTACTTGTTTAGTGATAGAAATAAGTGATTATCATTTCAACGCTCCAACAGTAGTCACAATCTCGTAAACAGCTAGGAGCTTGTTCATACTTAAAATCTTTATAAATTGAACGTTTTGGCACATTTGTAGTGTCTACTTTAACCACGTAATACTGTATTGTACATATCAGATCTGTTTAACAAGCTAAATTTACTTAAGGACTCAATCACTTCATTTTTAAACAAACTTAAGCGTGTCTGATTGTACCTAGGACGTCTAGGATCAATGAGATTTATACAATTTTCAAATTTATAGAATTTCCCTCTTTGGCCACTATTGCCGACAATTTGCAAGACGCAGATCTCAAAGTATATATCGATGATTTAAAAACCTAATTGATGAAATAAACAATAGATTTCGCGATTTACTACAAATGGAAGTCCCGGAATGAGTAGTTGATCCTTATTCATTTTAGTGTCAAGGTAGGTAAAGTAGTACTGGAATTTGCAAGAATATCTAGACGATACAATTATTCAAATCAAATACTAACGGGAATATTTTGTTTTTGGATTAGTAGGGAAATAAAATATAAATATCTTCTCTTGGTGAAAGAAATATACATTTTTTTTCACTAATTTTCCAATGTCTTATTAGGTGGAATTGGTTTCAGTAAAATTGTACATTTAATGTCTATAGCCTGCAACCGATTAAATATTGAGAATTGAAGAGATCTTCGATTAAGTTCGACTAGTTTCCAACTAAACATAAATAAATTTACTTTATCTCATCAATCACACGACTCTCATTGAATCAAAATATAAAGTTAATTAATCTTGAGACGTATGATTTCATTTTGAACCGCTTATATAAGAAACTATTTTGGTAAAGGCCATCGCTTCACTTCAAGTAAAAACAAATTTTGCATACATTATAAAGAACGCCAAACAATATGTAAAGAAGAACGAAGAATCCACCCTCACACGCATACAAATTAGTCACTTGCATAGGATACTGCTGCATGCAATAATCAGTATTGACTCTATCCTTCTCTACGCTTTTCGTTCCCCTCATCGCTCAACACATCAGCAAGTTTAAGTGCTTTAAAATTTGGGAACAATCTTCATTTCTAATCATATTTTGCTAATTTACTTAAATTGTATTACAACTTATCCCTTATTTTTATAGTCAACTTTTTTGTAATTTAACATACTTAGTTGAAGCAACGGTGCGGTTTAATTCATTAATTGTGTAAAGACTAATTAAAATCATCTAACAATTACAGTACACTAGAACTCTTTACAATCATAATGCTAGGCTTTAAGTCTCTACCTTTAATTTGAAAGTTGATGAATTAAAACTGCACTTTGATATTTGTGAATTATAGAAATTTAGTAAATTAACGGACTGCTTTCCTCTGATTCAAAAACACATCTTGGAATTTCGGGATATTAATTGAACTACTCGGAAATATTTGAACGATTGTTTCTTTCACAAACCTAACTTATTAATGCTTTAGAATCTGATAACTTTTTTTACTTAAAATGATCTACGGAAGATATCCTTAGAGTTAGGCGTTCCTCAAGTTGTTATACTGTATCTAAGTGGAAAAATTACACAAAAAGAATGACGCCTCGAGTAGTAAAAATAAAAACAATTTGAGTTACAGATAACAAGGCAACTAAGAGAATAAGACGACTATGCTAACTTGTGACGAATTTGAAGAATATTATCGGAACCAATGAGGAAATTGGTTTATTCACCATTGTACGATTTCATTTTGGACCACTTATATAAGAGACTATTTTAGTAAAATACAACCAGCAAACAAACTGTCAAGATATTCAAGGCCATCGTTTCACTCCAAGTAAAAAAAATTTGCTACATTTTAAAGAAGAACGGCATACAATATGTAAAGAAGAACGAAAAATCCACCATCATACGCATACAAGTTAGTCACACTCATAAACTTGCATAGGTTAATAAAATGTAACGAGAGTAGGTTTATAGAAAGTTCCAAATGTAGGGTTGGCCGTCAGAAACTTACTTGTTTAGTGATAGAAATAAGTGATCATCATTTCAACGCTCCAACAGTAGTCACAATCTCGTAAACAGCTAGGAGCTTGTTCATACTTAAAATCTTTATAAATTGAACGTTTTGGAAAGTTTTGGCACATTCGTAGTGTCTACTTTAACCACGTAATACTGTATTGTAGGTACATATCAGATCTGTTTAACAAGCTAAATTTACTTAACAAGCAATTACAAGGAATGAATGCAACTATGATATCCCCCAAGGACTCAATCACTTCATTGTTAAACAAACATAAGCGTGATTGTACCTAGGACGTCTAGGTTCAATCAGATTTATACAATTTTAAAATTAATAAAATTTTCCAATTTATACAATTTCCCTCTTTGGCCACAAACGGTGAATATATTCAAGGCCATTGCTTCACCTCAAGTAAAACACAACTTATGCATACATTTCAAAGAAAAACGGAATTAGCTGATAGCAGGTATAACAGTAAATATATATGGATTAGGGAAGAGGAGAGAATGGCCAAGTAATTAGTATCAGGTTTAAGTATAGAGGATAAAAGACTAACTGCAATGTTTAGATGTGGGAATGAAGAGGGTGATAATAAGTATTGATTAAACGAGGAAGAGATAATGTGTAGGATATGCGACAGGGTGGAGGAACTGGAGTCATTGGAATAGTGGAGTGATACAATATGTAAAGAAGAACGAAAAATCTGCCCTCGAACGCATACAAGTTAGCCACACTCAAGCACTTACACAGGATACTGCTGCACGAAAGCACGTAGTATCTCTCTCTACGCACTTTGTTCTCCTCATTGCTCAATACATTTGCAAGTTTTAGTGTTCTCAAATTTGGGAATAATCTTCATTCCTAATCATATTTTGCTAATTTACTTAAATTGTATTATAACATATCGCTTATTTTCATTGTCAACTTCTTTCTAATTTCACATACGCGCTACTGTTCAATCAACGCGCGGTTTAGTTTAATAGGTGTGCAAATGTTCCTTAAAGAAATTTTCGCGATAATATTTTACACAGAACATTAGCCTACAAACAATGGGAAACACATGTCCTATTTCAAATATCATAAACAATTCAAATGTGAATACTGAATTAACTTTCTATAGGTTAAAAAATTAATATTATTATTTTAACGGAAAATTAGTTTTTTTTTTTAAATTTTTCAATATTTTAATATTATCAGTTTTTTTGCTTGCGTCTCGTAGTTGTTCTGTTTTTCTTATTTAGTCAAAAATTTGTTCTTTAATAGCATTGTTATTTTAC
Organism: Adranes taylori; assembly: GCA_009867245.2. Lineage (NCBI taxonomy): Eukaryota > Metazoa > Arthropoda > Insecta > Coleoptera > Staphylinidae > Adranes > Adranes taylori. The sequence continues at coordinate 34,569 of WYDF02038838.1, read as the reverse complement.
TTTGTTCATAGCATTTTCAATCGCAATATTTTTCTACAATTACATTGCTTCAATGTTACGCACTTTTGATAGTAAAAATATGCTACACGTGGAATCAAATGGAATAATACTTATGGATCTTATCAACTAAAATTTTTATTCTATAATGATAGCAATACTTTTTTATGCTCTTATGGTAGACAAATACATAATTACACATACTGTTTGAAACTATTGTAAAATGAGTTTTTTGCCTTTTATTTAAAATATTACAAAATAAGTTTAAGTACAATCAACGCAATATTAATATATTACTTAAAACTATTTATTTAAATATATTTGGAACCAGATTAAAATCGTCAAGGTCGTTATTAATAAATTTAAAATCGTTTTAAATTATTTACTTTTAGCTATTATATTATGGTTAAAATATTAAAAATATGTTTGTGCAGTACCAATTGCATGTTAAAATAATTTAAATGAAGCAGTAATCTCAAAACAAAAAATAGTTAATACGAAAAATATTTCATGATACAGAACTTAAAATATTGAAAACCAAAAATAAATAACTTATCAATAATGTACAGTGTATACTTTTTCGCATGCGCATAAATCCGTTGACAGTAAAAAATCGTTCACCACGCATTTTTTTTTTTATTTTTGGAAAGATTAAGAAATTTGTTAGACTACCCTGAATATTTTCATATATTCTGATAGCCCTTGTGATTCTCTTTAAAATAATACCGAACATGAGGGTTCCAATTCTTATAGTTCCAAACATATGACCCTTAATAACTTAAAACTTCTCTATTTATCTCCAAGGTAACCTATATTCAACCTATATATACACATAATTCCTAAACAATAGCACATAGAAGGAAAGTTACAGGAAAAAATATTTTACGTTTTATGAGATCTATAAGATGTTGCTCATGCAATTTAATACATGTTGTCAGTAGCGGATCCAAATTTTAATTTAGGTTGGGATTCAAACCCATCACACATCGCACATTTCTGTTAATTTTTTTAGTATTATCCTTTTTGCCCTTCTACTCTTTTAATCTAGACTACGTTAGCACGGATCCGGCGAGCTTTTTCCGATGGGTGTGATTTTTTTTTACAAATATTTAGCAAATGGATGTTTGCAAATCATTCAATATTCACAATTCGTTAATTTTCTAAAGGAATAGTAGTTACATGCTCTGTTCTCGACAAAAAACAAGAAATCATTTTTTGGAAACACTATGACATGTAACTTCTGGCCTGTTTCATTTTAAAATACCCTAACAGTATTTTTTCAAGCTCAAATTACTCCGAACATAAATTGTGGTTTTTTTTAAATATACTTAATTTTGACATTTTCTGTCTTTTTAACGTTCTGCCTTTTTTGTCGTCTACCCTATTAATCTTTTTGGCTTCTGACTTTCTGGTCTATGACCTTTTTAATATTTTATAGCTTTTTGGTGTCCTGGGTTTTTCCTTCTACTCGTTTCATTTCTTTGGCTTTTGACCATCTGACCTTTGCCCATTTTGAAATTTTCCAGCCAGTTCTGGCTTTCTAGCCTTCTACTTTTTTGATCTTCTTGCCTTCGAGTTTTCCGACTTTGGCCTTACTTTCTAGCACGGAATCGCCGGGTGTTTCGCTGGGTGTGAAAAAATTTGCAAAATTGTTTTTTATATTTAGCTAACGCATGTTTGCAAACCAGTCGTTATATGTTCTATTCTCAATAAAAAGCACGAAATAGTTTTTTGGAAACACTATAGCGTATAACTTTTAGTTTCTTTCATTTTAAAATATCCTAACAGTATTGTTTTAAGGTCAAATTACTACGAACTTAAATTGTGAGTGTTAAAATTTTGACATTTTCTGGGTTTTTAGCGTTCTGGCTTTCTGATCATCTACCCTTTTGATCTTTTTGGTTTCTACATTTCTGGCCTTTTTAACATTTTCTAGCTTTTTAGTGTACTTCCTTATTCCTTCTAGTCGCTTGATTTTTTTGACTTTTGGCCTTCTGGCCTTTGACCATTTTGACATTTGCTAACCAGTTCTGGCTTTCTAGCCATCTTCCTTTTTGATATTTGTCCTTCGGATTGTTCATCTTTTTGGCTTCGAGTTTTCCGGATTTGGCCCTTTTGATATTTTTTAGCCTTTTAGCGTTCTGTTCTTCTATACCTTTGATTTTTTTGTTTTTGGCCTTCTGGATTTTCACTTTTTTTGCTCCTTTAGGCTCTTTTAGGGTTCCACCTTTTTGATTTTTTGGTTTCTGTCCTTCTGCATTTTAACATTTTCTACTAGCCGTTTAGCGTTCTGGCTTTTTGGCCTTGTCCTTTTTTAATCTAGACTATGATTCGGCGGGATCTTTCGCTGGGCGTGCAAAAATTTCCAGAATTTATTAAAAATATTTAGCTAACGGATGTTTGCAAACCATTCAACATTCAAAATTCTCTAATTTTCTAAAGGAATAGTAGTCATATGTTCTCGTCTCGACAAAATATATGATGTAAGAGGAGGGAGGTACGTCTGAGAATGAATGGATAGATCGGAGAAAGAAGCTGAATATGAGGATTGTATGGTCTGCTGAAAGGTGGTGTGAAGGGAATTATGTAGTGGAGGAAATAATGGAGAAGGTGAGAGATGTAGAAAGGCAGGAGAGATACAAGAGTATTAAGGAAAGTGGTTATAATGGGGGGGGGGGGGGTAAAAGTTATGGAAGGGGAGGATTTGACAGGATATTTGGAGGCTGATTTAAGTATGAATGAGAAGAGAATGATTGCGAGGTTTAGATGTGTAAGTGAGGAGAGGGGGAACAAGTATTGGCTTAAGGAAGAAGAAAGAATGTATAGAATATGTGGAATGAAGGAGGAAAATGGAATCATTAGGTAAAGGAGTGCGTGGGAATGGATTGGAGTGAGAAGGAGATGGGTGAAAATAGAAGGGTGTGGTTGGGTAAAGAGGTGAGAGGTTTAAATGTAATTGAAGAGAACTATTGAGGAAGGGAGGAAAAGAAGGTGAGCGGTAAATGGAATAATTTAGGAAATGAGTGGAAGTACATGAGGAAATAAGGGGACAGATGCGAGTACAAGGGAAGGGGCAAAAAAAAGATTGGACTTACCTCCTGTCTGGACTTCTAGAATTAGGGAATTCATGAATTCAAGTTTAGGATTATAAAATGATTTGAATTGTAATGTAGTATTGTGTTTGAGTTTGTATTATGCATTGTATTTTAAGTTTCTTTTTGTATGCAATAAATGTTTATTTATTTATTTATTTTTACTAACAGTATTTTTTCAAGGTCAATTTACTCCCAACTTAAATTGTGGGTGTTTTTAAAATCTAATTTGTTTTGACATTTTCCGGCTCTTTAGCGTTCTGGTCGACTACCCTTTTGATCTTTTTGGTTTAGCCTTTCTGGCCTTTGAGCTTTTTAACATTTTCCTTTTTCTTATACTTTTTTGACTTTTGACCTTTGACCCTTTTGATATTTTTCTAGCCAGTTCTGGCTTCCTGACCTACCTTTTTGTCTTCGAATTTTCCGGCTTTTGGCCCTTTTCTAGTCTTTTAGTGTTGTGGCTTTCTGGCCTTCTGCACTTTAGATCTTTGTGTTTTTTGGCCTTCTAGGTTTCGGCTTTTCTGGCCCTTTAGAGTTCTAATGGACGAAATTCGAATCTACCTAAACTTTTCTACCAAACATGTTTTTTTCAAGCTACGCCTTTTTTGCGGCAGGCGCCGTGGAATGTCACCGGCTTCAGCAACACGCCAGAAGTAGCTACCAACAAAAATTGCTTATTTTATTTACAATTAAATTAAATTAATTTACATTCGCCTCCACTCAGGAACTACAATCAAGCCAGGTATACATTTACTACCCCATTATTTTCTACCCAATCATTTGTGCTCTCGTCACTCACTTCTTATTTCATTTAATCATATCAATCTTTTATAACCCTTCCTTGAAAATCTTCGTCACGAGAAAGCAACGGGAGCTATGCCAATGGCAGAGGTAAAACAACCACCCACGCAACGAGACAACAGAGATCCAAAACCAGAGTAACGCGAGAAGAGAATCATCAACGCCTGTTTCGATACTACTTTGGTGACAGCGAATAAATCCGTCATCACCACAAATTCATTTCATAGGTCATAAAATTTCATCGTATCTTCAAAAATACATTGTCTTCGTCATGTCCGCTGGCTGGATCAAATTACAACATCTGCATGAAATATTTACCCGCTACACACGTTACACAAAGAGTGTATATCTCAGCTAAAATTCGAATAATGGCTGAGTATTGCGCTCATTAGCTGATTCTTCAATGCGATCAAGAAGAGGTCGGCGTCAAAGAAAGTTGGCAGAGAATTGGCATCGATTGTACGAAACCAACGAGAATCCCAATAAAACAACCCCAAAGAGATGCATCGAACTACGTCACCCAGGCATACCACGCCTGGTGGTAGATCAAGCCGAGCTAATTCCGCTTTAAAGCCAACCAGAAAATACGTCTCTAACACTCGGTTCGTCGACAGCTCCAGGCGACGTTCCATTATCATCAACTCCGGGAAAAGTATGGCTTTATCCAGTAATGAAGACCAACACCGATGCCTATTCAAGTACTAGTTCGGCGACAGCGAGAAGGGTTCATCAAACGACATCCATCTACTTCCATTACGAATGACATGGAACTTCCTTCCTTAAATGACATCTACTCAATCATTCATCACAGTTTTTCTTCAAGAAGTGGCATACTTCGTTACATTTCACATCGTCGATCTCATTCAAACAATATTCTCATCATCTTCAACAATAAACCGACGTTTCGATATTGTATTCTAGCCAGCAAAGAACAAGTTTGCATATTTGAAACAAGATGCAACATCGTTGACGAATAAGTTGAACACCATGGGAGAGCAATGTCCACCTTGAGATACGTCCGATTTTACAATAAAGTGCTCTGAAATATAGTTTCTCACCTTAACCAATTGCGACCTTCCAGAGCCGCAAAAAGCCAGTATAAATTGCATCAGCGCAGGATTCGGTTTCCAAAGCATTCAGCAGATATGTTTTGTAAAACATAAGATTTGAAAGAGTAGACCTGATTAGAGGCCAGAATCTGGCTTTTTGTAAGGCCAGATTAGATGATCGTTAATTAGACTATCAAATATTTTTGGAATCTCCAATTGCTTACATACTCCTCTATAATTAGCGTTGCATCTATTACCATTTCTATAAATAGAAACAATGTAACAGTGTAACTAGTTAGAAGGAAAGTATTGCTCATTTAGCGAGAGATTAAATAACTTTTTGACTTTTTTATAAATAAAGCTTGGAATAGTCAGGACTTTCAGACAAGCTGTCATTTAACAGAATTACTTTATTCAAGACTTCAGACGAAGATATAGTTGGTTAGCTGATATCAAACTGATTGCTATAAGTAACATTAGGCTAAACACCCATTGCCAAGTCATTCTTCTGATAGACTGTAGTAAAATAGTCCGCCAACAATGTTACTATATCATTCTCATTGCTCGCCTTAATTGAATTCCAGTAATATTGGCCGGAATATTAGAAGTTCTTTGTTGTCTCAAATGAAGTGCCAACATAATTTGGGATTATGGTTAATGTTATTATTTAGATTTTGCAGATAGCTGGCGCAGCATTGTTCTGATAAATCTCGACACTGACTCCTTCGATTAGAAAATTCGATATTAGTTTTGTGTATTTTTTGTTCTTTTCGGTTACAAAAAATAAATAAATAAACCGGCATAGTGGTTATGTAAAGAAAATAATACCATAACAACGATCCTGCTTTAACGCAATTAAATTCTGTAATAAATTAGGAAAATGGATATTGTCACCTAACATATGTCGAAACGTTGTTTATATTGTTGAAAACCTTTATAGTTTTTAAGACCAAATTAAAATTCTTGATACCACCGAAAACCAATATTATTCTCGATAGCGCCTTATCAAAAAAAAACCCCAATTTTTTCCCAATCGAAAATAAAACAAAATTATCAGTAGTTAGAGATAGCCGATTCTAATTATCCTCCCGTCCTCTCAGACCTTACTTTAACTCGTTCTAAAATAATATATCCTCCCAGACTTTACCTTAACTCGTTATAAAATAATAATTCGTTCCGTGGAGCGTTATGTTTTGCTAATTTGGAACTGATATTGAATTTGACTGCGGTCAAATAAAAATCCAATATGGCGGATGATAGAACATATCCGGTTGGGGGAAAAAAGTTACTAGATTTATCACTAGGCGCGAAATTTGAATTATTTAACCCGTCATCGTCGTAGTCCCGTCGTCGTGAGCCGTCGGCGCCGTCGTAATCTTTGTTATTCGTACCGGGATGTTGAGATGAGACGTGATGAATTATTTGAGGTTATCTAGATGTGCTATGATTAGAGAGCAAAATTTAAACAAGCCGCGGGCGGAGTGGATGCATACATTAAATAGGTATTTTGCGAGATTTTTATGTAAATTAACCCGTCGTCGTCCGTCGTCGGCGCCGTCATCGTTGCTGTTCGTAGCGGTCAAACATTTTTACGACGCAAATCTGTGTTCAATTGTTTTTTTACAATACATAATTGTATATCATCTACCAAAATTTTAGCAGTAAAAACATGTTTATTATCACGCTTATATGTTAATATTATAGTATTAATAAATATTATGTTATCTATTTACAAACATATAAACAATATTACAATATTTAGTATCTATTCAAATATCTATAAAGTGTGACGTTTATTACTACTTAAAATAATTTAGTAATTAAATATATTTGGTAGATCAATAAAATAAATTCTATAATTAGCTTATTTACTACTTTTAAGATATTTTAAACAAATTTTATCTAATTGCTTGATTACACATTACTATAATTAATTATATTTTTAGAAATTGTAATTACAGATATTTAATTAACTTAAAATAAACAATATTAGCTCTGTCATTAAATTAAAAATCATTATCTCGATTTACTTATCACGCATGTAATAAAATCAAATTAATAGTGGATTAATAGTCGTCTTCATCCACGTGTTTTTAAGTTTTAGATTTTAGCAAACGTTTTCGGGGACTTAGCCCATTCTCAAGCTAAAAACTATTGACAACGTTAAATACTTATTTTTAAGTTCAAGTTTATATAAATACACATAACAGTAAGATTTGAACATACATACAGGCATGTCACAAAATATTATCATAATTTAAAATTGAGTCACATAGGGGAGCGGAGGATAATATCGTACAGCTAACTTAAACATCCTTTTCTTTGAATCTATTTAATACAAGACAAAGTATTATGTATCAAGTCGTCCTAAATTTAGTCTAGTATTATATGAATAAAGCACATTTGAATGCAACTACTATGAAAGTGTCAAAAATAAATGGTATTATAAAGTTATATGTATGGAATTATCCGACACGCGTGTAATTCCGTACGTTGTTTGTCTAATTTCGTACATAATTTTAAGGCTCCAAATAGCATGATTAGAGGTTTTTTTTACAAATAAAATAAAAAGTTTAATTAATTATAGGTGTTGGTATATTTATTCACAAAATGCAGATGAAATTGTCAGCAGAATTCGCGCCACTACACAATGCATGTGCCGACTTTACGCCTGACACACATCTGTACCATTATTCTTTATTGTTACGAAATTCATCACATATTACGCACAATTCATTAACTCCTTACTGTCCATCATAAAATTGCCCATCTAATAATCATTGTCGCTAATAAGTTTTCAATCTATTCCGCAACTTCATCTTCAGAAGATGAAGTTGAATAATTCTTGGTCTCTTTTTTAATTCTGCATACCTTTTGTTTCTTTGCTCTGTCTTGTTTTTCTTTTTTTATCGTTCGTTTCTTTGCCTTATCTTCCAACAACGTATTCATTGGAGTGGAAGTGAGAATTATTGAGTGCTGTTTACTTCTCTCATCTTGTCCTTTTCTTTTTTCTTGCTTTTCCATTTCTTTTTTCTTTCTTACTATCCGGGAATTGAGAAATTGTACTGAAAGGCAAGTGGCCGGAGGACTCAGTAGATTTCAGGATCTGCCTTCTATCACACATAATCTCTTTTTCGGTCGGCTCAGAATATATAATATCGATATCTTCATCAAAGTGAACTGGATTATTCGTACCTGATGTACCAGATTGTAAGTTATTTGTATAATACACCTTGTGTCTCTGATTCTACATTTACTGCTTCTTCTGGAGAACTAAATTAATATGACGGCTCATTACTTCCTTCCTGTTAGTTGTTCAAAAATATTTGAATCAAAAAGGCCAGCTACCTGCATTTTTAAAGCCATTAACAGCCTTTTCCGCATTGGCAATTTTGAGGTAAGCTTTTGTAAAAAGAGGAATGAGTACCAGAGGCGTTAACTTCTCGTAATTATTCATATTCATGTACGTCTGGCACTCCTTGTGCAACACATTTTTTAGTGATCCAAACACAGTTAAATCCAACGCCTGTGTTCGATGGGAAGTATGTGGTGGCGAAGTTATCATATGGACGCCATACTCACGACAATAGTTGTAGATATTGAGGGAAATATGACTACAGTGATTATCAAGGATCAATAACACCGGATTCTCAGGAGTTCATCCTGTGTGTTCCTTAACATTTTTTTATCCAATCGAGAAACGACTCCTCATTCATCCACCCAGTCTTTGAGCATTTATAAATAGTTCCATTTGGTTCTTCTTTATCTAGACTGGCTTGCATACGCTGGCGTGTGTATATTATCATGCTAGGAATGTATTGACCAGTAGCACTGACCCAACAGCATATTGTTATAAATTTTCCTCTTTCCCATCTCGTCGCTGCTACAACTGGTTTAAGTCCTTTTTCAGCAAGAATCTTAACAGGCCTATGAACGCTATTTATTCTAGTTTCATCCACACTGAAGATTCTATGTGGACGAAACTTGTGTTTCATCATGGACTGGTTCAAGTCATCGAAATATAATTTAACTTCTTGGGAATTGAAAGCAAGGATTCTATTAACACTTGTAGCTTCTTGGCGTCTTACAGAGACTTCAGGATTTCTTTGAGAAAACTATACAGTTTTTCAGGCTTCCCTTGAACCTTTGCTAAAACGATTTTTTATTTTATTTACTTTTGCATATTCAAATACAGCTCTCTTCAATCAATGTGGTGTCAATCCGTAAAACAACCTACTTAGAAGCAGAATATGATCCTTTTTTTCATTTTCTTGCTGTGTTGTGAAAAGTGGTTTTCTACCCATTTTGTTAAAAATGACTGAACGACATTTGTCTGTTTTCTTCACATAATCTGATAATGTCATTACGGGAATGCTGTATAAAACGCCAGTTTCCGCAATTTAGCTCCACCTTGTACGGCCTTCACAGCGTGTTTCATTTTTCGTGGCGACCGCGTACATTTTTTCCTTGGAGCCAACTAAAACAATAAATAAATCAACATACTTAATACAAATAGTTATAGCGGTTAATACCGCACAGTGTACGGAAGTTTCCGATATTTGGCTTTCAACAACTGTAGTTACAAAAATAAAAGCAATAAAGTGATGCATCGACCATGATCTCATGCTAAATAGTCTTACAGTGTGAAATATAATACCATCACTATAGAATTTAATAAAAATATATACTTACGGCTTATTTTCTGACGTTAAAATGTTGTAACAGCGACCGCAAAATCACAACACATCCAAACGCACCAACATCGTTGCGCGAAATGACGCGATAACGTACGAGGATGCGAAACCCTACTAAACGAACGAGTATGACAAAACAAACATATGTAACTCGATTCCTTCCGTGTAAACATTGCTGTACGGAATTGGCCGCTGAACGGTATTAGCTTCCGCTCCCCTATACTTAAAAAATGGAGACAAGTGAATTAAAAGTCAAAATTACTTCATTAATATTTTAACAAACCTGGTTGAAAACGTATCCAAAATTAAAGTGGGTTGAAGACCCACTTGTATTTTGGACCCACATCATCAACGCAAAAATAGTGCTCGAAGACACTAGTTTTATCGTAATGGTAAGTTTTTGAAAAAATGCGTAGCTGTAAAATAAACCTGATCGTTCAAATTATTGAAAGTTTTTTTTGGAAACCGTTATTTCAAGGTTCTCCGCTATGTTCATTCTTTGTTCCTTGTTCATGAACTGAAGGGATTTAGAATTGGTTTTCAATCTCAAATTTATGTTCGGAATGATTAAATTCGTTAATATGAATAGCAAGATTGGAATTTGTTTTGTTGTGTACAATGGTGATGACATGTTCCTTTATCCTAGTGATCTGCCTGATTGACAAATGTATTCTTTGCCACAAGAGCACGAAATTGAGTAAATGCCACTTTTATGAAGTGGTGAATTTTTGTTTTTATTGTTCACAAATATAGTACTCAAGTTGAAAATGAGATACTTATATTTTTATCTTTAACCAGTTTTTATAAGCAATTCTTCAACTAATATGCGGTTTGTCCGTAAAACGGAATAGAAAAGTAATAAGAACTATTAGATACTGGATCATTACTTGATGGATATTGAAATTTCCTAATTATATTAGATAACTTTTTATTATAAATTTTTTTATCGAACTTCGTCTCAAAATTATTATTCTATTCACTATAAATAATTTGCGTGATCCGTGGTAGTAGGTTCGCGATATATTTTAAATTTTAGACCAACATTAGATTTAAGGATCGTAAGATCGTCCATTATTGTGAATTTTGCAAAGTCCATAAAGACGTGGGATTGTAGGATTAATATTACTGTTTGAATTGTTTGACTTTGAATTCCCAGTAATATTCTCACAATCAATTGCTAGATCTTATTATTATTGATATTCTGTACTGGACTAAACTTTAAACCCAATTTTAGCAGATCAGATGAAGAGTATTAGATGAAGATCTTGTTCCTCAAACATATGGATATAGTTAATTTCATTGTTCATTAATATATTAAGATCGAAACTAGAAAATTTGTTAGGAAAACAACTTATATTAGTAGAATTATTCTGTTGTGGCGTTGAAAACTTGTTTTGTTTTATCAAATCTAAAGATGTTGTTTCATGTGAAAGTTTAATCACACCTGATACCAATTCTGGAGAATAATTGAATGACGAAACAAACGATGATAAGAAACCCCTAACCGAGCTGTTTGAAGAGATCACTGATCTCTGTTGATGTGGAAGGTTGTGGTAGTTCTGATATTGCACTTATTTTATTGAATGTACCTAACCTTGACGTTTCCAAAGTTGATGTGAAAAATGAATTTACTATCGAACCTCTCCTGATAAAATTGATTGAAATCTCAGCTGAAATTGATCTGTTAAAATTGGGTTTAAATTTAAGTCCAGTACATAATATCAATAATAACAAGGAAAAAAGTAAAAATAACAGAATTCAAACTTATAAAGCTACTATTAAAAAATTAATGATTAAAATTAAAAATAACTATTTGGAAATTGTTATTTGGAAAGCTGATATTGCATAATCACTTTGCCTAGACAACAATACATTGATAAAGTAACTAAATTCCTAAATAACAATAATTTTCTAACTTGCACAACTCCTACGTTCAAGACTTTATAAAAGAATTTAAAGCTGTCATAAATAAATACAAGGACTAGGTCTTTACAAGGTATATTAAATCAGTAATATGAATAGACTTTGCAAAATTCAGAAGGAGAGGAATTTCCCCATTAGACCAGTCGTCAGCTACACCAATTCATATGTTCATAAGTCTTCTGTTTTTCTGGACAGTCATGCAATTTCTCATCAATCAGCTTTCTTCAATTCGACATTTCATAGGTTACAACCGTTCTACTTTCATATGATAATTTTGTTCTCGAACTGCGTACAATTCTACAAATCGCGATGAATAATAAATTTGAGGCCAGTTCGTTAAAAAATGTTATAATAAAAAGTTATCTAACATAATTAGGAAAATTCAATATACATCAAATAATGATCCAGCATCTAATGGTTCTTATTACTTTTCTATTCAGTTTTACGGTCAAATGTCATATGAGTTGAAGAATTGCTTAGAAAAACTGGTTACAGATAAAAATATAATTATGTCATTTTCAACTTTAGTAGTATAATAGTGACAAAATTTCACCACTTCATAAAAGTTGCATTTAATCAATTTCGTGCTCTTGTGGTAAAGAATACAATGGTCAATCAGGTAGATCACTTATCACCAGGATAAAGGAACATGTCAGCAGCGTTATACACAACAAAACAAATTCCAATCTTCCTATTCATATTAATTGAGATTGAAAACCAATTGTAAATCCCTTCAGTTAATAAACACGGGACAAAGAATGAACATAGCGTAGAACCTTGAAATAACGATTTCCAAAAAAAAAACTTTCAAGAATTTGAACGATCAGGTTAATTTTACAGCTTCAGATGTTTTCAAAAGTTCACCATTACGATAAAAATAGTGGCTTTGAAAATTTGGTCTTCAACCCACTTTAATTTTGGACCCACTTCAATCACGTTTGTTAAAATATTAATGAAGTAATTTTGAATTTCAATTCACTTAAAAAATATGTCTCCATTTTTTTAAGTTATGTGACTCAATTTTAATTTATGATCAAATTTAGTGATATGTATTTTCATCAAGTCTTACTATTATGTATATTTATATGAACATTCATTTTGAAATTGTAATTTTAAAAAAACGTGTAGTATTAATTTCATGAAAATTTAGTACCTAATATATGGCAGATGGAGTTGGTGAGGGCCAGTATTTCCGTTTTGTCAAGCACTTAAAAAACTTGGTTACAAAGTAAGGAACCAGGTTTATAAGAGATTTTTAAAATCTAAGCACTAAAAATGTACACCAACGTAGGAGTGGTACCAACTTAAATAAACTAAAATCACTTCTGTCCTAGTACAAAAGCCGTTCCTTCTTTGGTTGATAAAATGGAGACATGAATAATCGTCACTCAAACTTCAGGTATAGCTTGAAAATGGGCCAAATGCTTGAAATGTCTGCGCGTATGTATGTACGTCTGTAAGTTCAGAAATTTCTCCTTCCCTATGGGACCGATCTGGATGAAATTTGGTAGACAGGTCTAGACGATCAGCCCGCAGAACGGTTTTTTCATATTTCTTTAAATAAATCCAATATGGCGGACAGGAGTTATTTTTTTTGTTCAGAAATTTCGTATTTAAACTAGGAGGCTGAAATTTTGCACACATATAGTAAGGTGTATTATGAGTCGAATAAAAAAGTCCTATGTTGCCAAATTTTATAGGAAGCGGTGCTTGTATAGGAAGCGGGCCGTAATGGAATTAGGCAATTAGGCCATGTCGCTGGCCGCAGCAAAGCTGTGGCTATTTGATATCTGACATTTCATATCAGACTGAGCCACATCGAAGTGTGGCCGAGTTTAGCTAACCTTATATATATATATATATATATATATATATAATTATATAAATTAACATCCCTATTTTTATGTTCGCAAAACTCGAAAACTACTCGACCGATTGACTTGAAATGTTGACACAACGTTACATTTACTCCAAATAAGAATATTTAATATTAATATTTAAAATGTGGGAAAACGGGAATTCGGAAATACATATTCTTGAAACTTTGACACAACGTTGCATTCGAATACGCGTTGCATTCGAATACGTTGCATTCGAGTTTTTATATACTTAATACGGGAACACTGGAATACGGGATCATGGGAATAAGGAAAAAAATCCTGAAATTTTTCTGGAATAATTCTGGAACTCGGGACAACGGAATAAGGAAACACATATTCTTGAAATTTTGTTAGGTCGCGGCTTTGTCGCGAGAACACGGAGATCACGAAGATCAAAACAGATCAAATCAGTTGAAAACACATCAAATAAATCAAATCAGTTTAAATCATATCAAATCAGTTCAAATCAGATCAAACAATATCAAATTAGTTCAAATCAGATCAATTCAGATCAAATCAGTTTATATCAGATCAAATAATATCAAATTGGATCAAATTAGGTCAAATTAGGTCAAATCAGATCAAATCAGATCAAATCAGTATAAATCAGTACAAATCAGTACAATCAGTACAAATCAAGTCAAATCACATCAAATCAGTTCAAATCAGTTCAAAGCAGATTAAATTAGTTCAAATCAGATCAAATTAGATTAAACCAGATTAAACCAGTTCAAATCAGATCAACTCAGTTTAAATCAGTTCAAATAAAATCAAATCAGTTCATGCGCAGATTAAACAACTGAAAATTAAAGTAGGCAGGGCGTCGGCCTTGGACATCAGACTGCTATAATAGAAATTAGTCGAAAATAGAGTCAAGAGCCATCGTAGGCCATAGCAAATCGGAAATCGGTCGACACCGTAGGTAAATGGTGGGAAAAAGTGCAAATTTTATTTCATTTACCCTAAACAACTATTGTGCAAATTGAATTTACGAGTTATCGAGTGACAGTCAAAATTAAAAGGTTCCACTTTTGTTTTATGCCAGGTATAACAAAACGTAGGACCACAGGTATAACAAACGTAGTATATGAAAGATGGGGTGGCTCTACATCGTCACTCTTGTCAGAATAATAATTTTCATTTTGAACATCTTCAATACCATCTTGACCATGGTCATCTTTGTCTTGCATGCCGGAAATACGTTTCTTATCTTATAGTCAAACACTGATAATCATACACCAATAATTGGTGTTTGATTATCAGTCTTTATAATTATTATAAAGACTAGGAGATTCTCATCTAAATTTGATCACTACACTTGCACCGTCGCCGGTTGAACCAACTATATGTTTTTTTTTGTAATTTATATTAAATGTGTTTAAATGTTGTTCTACTTTTTCAACTAATTGTATAGCTGTATAGAAGAGTTAAAAATTCTTACTAAACCGAGATTATACACAACGGATTCAATTTCATGCAACTTGATAATTAAATATTTTAGTATTTTCATACTCGTCCATTCACCAAGTGTAATGCTAAATCTTCGGTTTTTAAATTTTTCTTATAATAAGTCTAATATTTCCAATTTCTTTTTTTCATAAAAACTATGAATTAAATGCATAACATCTCTTTCGGTCTTAGGAAGATTGTAACTTGATTTTGCTAAATTTTCACGAATAAAGCTAGACTTTGTAATCGCTCTTAATGATATACCACGAAGAGCGTCCATTTCAGCAACTTGTTCTAAAGGTTTTCTTGTGACGGAAACGACATTGTCTATAGTTTTGAATAGTTTGGTGGCGTAATTTTTTCCTGTTTCTTACCGGGTTGGAAAGAAATTCCATGTTTAACTTTTAAATGTTTACTAATGAAGTACTTCCATCTTTCTTTGATATTGTCGATGAACTCTAACTATATTTACTACTTTTCAACTTGGTACATTGGGTGAAATAGACCCAGACCTTTGAATTCTTCGGCACATTAGGGCTATTTTTAATATATTATTAGTAATATTTGAATTTGAGTTATATTTCCCTACACAATCAGAACGTGTAAACACAAATGGAATTCCCGCCTCGCGACATTACTCACAGCAATATATTTTCATATCAACACTTATTATTGTGTATGAAGTCATATGTGCGACTGTGTGTATTGTTCTAGACAGAGAGGGCATCACCGTCACGACGGCGCGGCGATAGGACTATACGAGGCAGGGCCAGACTCGATGATAATATACATACATTCATATATTATAAAAAAATTAAAATTTTAATTCAATTATTCAAAACCTGAGACTCATCGGGTCTTAGATCGGTTATCGGGTTCAATTATTTATACTTGACTCGCCTGGTCCGAGCCATTTGTTCTTAAACAAATCGATATCTTAAATATAAAACAAGACACATATATAAACATTAAATAGATTAACCAAACTACAACATATAAAACCAATAGTGAGGTTCATAATTATATGACAAGAACTAGAAATAATTTCCATACAGAATACAGCAGAACCAATAGAGTCAAATGCGATGTAACCAGACTTATCATGTAACCAGAATTCAAATCTGA
This sequence comes from Adranes taylori, assembly GCA_009867245.2. Classification (NCBI taxonomy): domain Eukaryota; kingdom Metazoa; phylum Arthropoda; class Insecta; order Coleoptera; family Staphylinidae; genus Adranes; species Adranes taylori. The sequence continues at coordinate 18,559 of WYDF02038838.1, read as the reverse complement.
TATATAAAGAAAAATTAATCCCGGGATCTAATAACATACAAGGTTTTTAATATTCACAAAACATCTATGGAGACGTAAATAAATGTATAATGTTACTATTAATAACTATTACATGTAAATCATTTAACCGAACGTTTAAAAATCTAACATAATTAACTAATTTGTTATGCTAATTATACTTTAAAAAATGCAATTCAAAATAGATTAACTCACCCATTAGAAACGCCAGAATTTTGCGATACATGCGGAATATGGTGGCTAGGTACATCAACATCAGACAATTGTTCATCAAAACTCGATTGAACTACATCACTAGGTTTTAAATTATCATTCACATTCACAGGATCACTATTTGTTATAACTAATTTCTCTTCTACGTTATTCGAAGTATCACTATTGAGAGGATTTGAAGTTTTCGGTACTGTTACTTGAACATCTTCAGATGAACTTAAGGTACATAATCTGAAATAAGATAATAGATCTTCCGTTATTAAGAGAACGTAATGAGAATTTTTATAAACTTACAGTATCCATATAAGTGGATAAAATATAATTTCATTAGTATTTCGTAATCTGATTTTCATAATGTATATCAGTTAATCAATTGTCATTTTCTTCTTTATTACTTTTCATTGATTTTATTGTATAAAATAATTTTTACTCATTTGAACTGAAGACGTGTACTAACATTTTAAATGTCATTCAAAAAGATCAATTGAAATTCGATTTGACAAATTTATTTGGCAACTGAAATGCGATGAAAAAATCATATGTAAAAAATGTCGAATAGAAATTAAAGTCTATTCTCATTATACCGACGGCATGACAAGCAATACGGTAAAGATCTTTAATAGATTACTTATAATTTTAATAAACGAGTGTTTTACAAAAGAGAAAGACAATAAACGAAATAAGTCGTTTCACAATCAGATAAATAAAGTTTTATTCCTCGTGTGACGAAATTTAAAATGAAAATAAAATACCGTTAATATACTTGAAAATAGAATTTGACCGATAACGACTTTTAAGCATTTTATAAGCTATCACCAAAGTTGTTCATTGTAAATAAAGTACGAAGTAAATGCTATAACAAATTTAATCGAAATGGAACAAATTTTCTGTTTACCGTATTTAATTCTCGAACCGCCGAACCTAAAAATTAAAAAACCATCATGGTTTCATCAGCCTTCGGCTAAAGTTATGTTTGCTTTTATTCTGTTTTCATACTTCTTAGTAACTGGAGGTAATTAATATCAGTAATCTTCTCTAGAAATTGTAATGATAAGTCTTACTTGATTTATAGGAATTATCTATGATGTTATCGTAGAACCTCCAAGTGTTGGATCAACGACGGATGAACATGGACATTCACGTCCGGTAAATTATAATTATAGAATTTAATTCTTGTCGCGTAAAGGTGCACCTAAATATATACGGTTCGTACAGAATCGAAAATTGCTATTGGTTACTATCAGTTTTAGTAGTTACAAATAAAAATTTTATTTTTCTTTTAGGGGTGTTATAATAATAATAAATATAATATCTTTATTTCTGACTACATATATTGTATTACAAAATATAAGTAAGAAATAAGTGTCTATAAAAAAGTATTATAAGGAATTAATATATAAATATATGAAAACGATAAAAAAACTGATGTTGACTATGTTGTGTGTCTTGTAAAAAAGTCTACGATGAGGTATGGTTCCAATTCACATAAGAAATTTATAAGTTAATTCTTCATGACATTATAGGAATTGGATTGTTTAGTGATTAAAGATTTTTAGACTATTGACTTCATACAAAAAATAAATCTTACGGCACGTTTTTGCAGTCTAAAAATTTTAATAAAATCTACTGAATTATCCCAGAATATAATACCATATTTTAGAATATTATACATGTTCGCGTAGTAGAAAGTTTTCCCAATTTTATATGTGTGTTTCTATAGTTCATTAAAATTGACAATGGTTTCATTGTTTCACGAATTGTTCCATTAAATTTTGTTAATGGCAAGTTTTAGATTTGGAAGCATGGAGTGAGGATAAAAGAATTGGGTGAAGTGATAAAGATGTCTAAACGATGTGAGACTAAGTGGAAAGATGAGGGTGAAATGGAAAGGTGAGGCTGGAACGGTGAAAGCGGATAATACGGAAAAGAATGCGTGGGAGTGAGGAGCAATGGAATATTACGGAAAGTAGGAGTGAGTTTGGTTTCTGAGTGTGGGGATAATGAAGAAATAGAGATTATGAAAAGCGTGGATATTCTATTTTTGTGGAAAATGTTAGCGATGAGATGAATGGTAGGAGAAATGTTTGGGATGAGATTATTAGGTTTAATCTTGTCTAGTGCCCAGAAGGTTTAAATTGTTTAAAATATATAAATAAGTAATATAGGAATTGTTTTCATTTGGTGAGATATTATACTTACCAAGTGGGATCGACTTGTAGCACAGAAACTTTATAACAAACAGCAGAAATATGCAACTGGATTTAATATTTTGAAATGTGAATTATGAAAACTTGTTAATTTCGAAAGCAACTGATCAATTACAGTATACATCATGTAAGCTATGAATGTAGTTTAAGAATTAGTCATGCCAAACCGTTAAAATATGTTCGTATCATCGAGACTTCAAAAATGCACATTACTAATTAAGAGCGAGTTGCAAAACAGCAAATAACCAGTGCGATAGAAGTTATTTAAAACAGAAAGAGGATTTGATACTAACTGATCCAGTAAACTTCTGGAACTTTATAAAGGATTCTAGGAAAATATCTAAATTACCTAATATGTACTTAGAAAATGCTAATGCAGATTTGATATCTGAAATCTTTTTGGTAGCGTTTATTGTACTCACGGTAAACTCTACAGATACTTCTACTAATAATCCGACAATTGTTAATTTCCACAAGTATAATTAATTTCATGCCATTGAAACCCTTGATTCCAACGCAGGATCGGAACCGGATGGGATCACACCACTCTTTCGACAAAAATGTATTTACACTTTAACGGAACATAGCAATCCTCTTCATCCTTACTTTAAAGAAACTTGTCATTGTCCATTGGTATATTTCCGGACTGATGGAAATGTCCCCGCTATGTAATCCCTATCCATAAATTGGGTGATAGGGAAAATGTTAAAAGCTGCAGAGGTATTTCATTAGCATCACACATTCCCAGAATTCTCGATAAATTCGTAGCTCACCAGTTAATGTGGAAATCTAAAAATGTGATTATTGATAATCAGCACGGATTTTCTAGAGGCAAATCGGTGGAGACCAACCTTCTAGTTTATGTAGGGTGTCCATATTTCCCCAGACCCCATCCGCGACGCACAAAAAAAAACAACATTAATAAAAATATATTATTACATGTATAATAAAATTTTCAAAAAAGGGTTAGGTATTTTTTTTATTGTATCAAGTTTTTATTGAGAAATTACATTTTTAAATTGCTCTAAGCATGTCGATATTTCAGCCCATTGCGGCACTTCTAACAAGATACATTGCAAAAAATGAAAATTGGTTCAACGGTGATGTCCACTTGTTTAAATCTTGGTTAAACATCGCTGCTGAAATGTTGAAAGCTGACATCGGGGCAATAACTGATTTGTTGCATCCAATTGTCACGGAAGTGTGGGAAACTGAGATCATTTGCGAAGAATTTACCGACGCTCATAAACTGGCGAAGAAAGGCGATCTCATAATTGCCGCGGTATCACATTGTTCAACACGATCAACAAAATGATCTCTATCATTATACACAATCGAATATCAACGATTCTGGAACCAACATTTCGCAAGGAGCAAGCCGGTTTTAGACCTCAAAGATCATGCATCGACAACATCAACACCTTGCGAATCATCATAGAGCAGTCAACTTAGCTGAAAACACCATTGTACCTGCTATTTGTCGATTTCAAACAGGAGTTTGATAGTTTGGACTGAAACACAATATGGAGAAGCTTGTCGAGATACGGCATCGCTGCGACGAGAATCTTAAACATTATAACTGTGCTCTATTGCTACGGAAAATGTCGTGTGGTACATCGTGAAAACTGGGACGGCGGTTCACTGTCAATTATGATGTCAAACAAGGCTGTATGCTATCGCCCCTATTATTCCTATTGGTCTTGGACTGGATAATGCGAAAGATGAATACTGGCGACAGAGGTATCCACTAGACGTTGATAACTCTCTTGAAGATATTGATTTTGCCGATGATCTAGCGCTCATGGCGCATCCAGCTCGAGACATGGAAGGATAACTTCGTCGACTGGTGAAATATGCCGCAAAAGTTGGTTTAAAAGTCAACGCAGTGAAAACGAAGATATTGTACATAAATGCAACACCGTCGTGCAATCTATCGATCAATAGTACTTCAATTGGAGGAGTTGAGAGCTACTGCTGCTTCGGAAGCTTCTTAGCAAGGGATGGAGGAGCATACCTCGATGTAAAAAGTCGAATACAAAAAGCGCGCCAAGCCTTCATTCGATTAAAAAATATTTGGAACTCAACACAGCTGACTAGAAAGTTGAAGCTACGGTTATTCAAATCAAACTACATCTCAGTATTGCTGTACGGTTGCGAAACCTGGAAAATAAGTTCGAACATCGAAAAAGACATACAGATTTTCGTCAACAAATGCCTCAGACGCATACTGCAGATACGTTGGCCCAAACTCATCAGCAATGAGGAACTGTGGAGAAGACCAAATTCGAACAAATGAAAGTAGTGATTAAGCGTCGAAAGTAGAACTGGATTGGGCACATCATAAGGCGACCTGTTCGAGACATAGCGAAGACAGCACTTGACTGGAATCCGCAGAGAACGCGAATGCGCGGTAGCCAGAAAATCACGTGGAAATGAACGGTCGTAGATGAAGCGAGTAAAGCCAAGAAAACATGCTTAGAAGTAAACCGAGTACAGTGGTGACAATTTGTTGACGCTCTGTGCTCTCTCGAGGAGTAGGATGTAGATGATGATGAAAGCAACTAAAAAACTGTGTACTGTTCGTAATAATGCTTCACCAAGTGGATTTGAAAAAAAAGTAATAATAAATATATAAGTATTTTCAGTTGATAGTAAAAAGAATTTCAAACCTTCGTATATTTTTATTAGTCTCTCAACTGCCGGCATTAATGATAGCTAACGTATTTTTGAATGGGCAATTAGATGGTGATATTTGATATCAACAAATTCATAGAATTCTTTTAAAAGCTCAATGCGCAGAGTAAATGATTTAAAATGTGAAAATATTTGCATAATTCTATATCTGCAGTAAGTGCTTCAGATGCTTTTCTCGCGCTGTTGTGTAGATTGTGAGCTGTGCAATTAGCGTCCTTAATATTCGATAATGCATTTATTCAATGGAATATTGTTTGCTTTCAAAGTATCAAAAGTGTAATTAACAATAGTATTGGACGTTTCATCTTTTAAACAATCAGCTTTAATAATTCTTACTTCCATACCTTTATGATTTATAAAATAATGTATTAATAGTACAATTATTTTGTCTGACTTGTGACTGCTGCCATCAATGGAGACGCCAAAATCATCAATTTTGTTTATATCTGCGCAAAGTGTTTGAAGAGAATATGGCACAAAAATATTTGTAACTAAGGCTATTGTTTTTGATCGTCCACTTGAATTTTTTTTAGCAATTTTGGAGTTCTCGAACATTTTACAATATAATTTTGATATACAACCTGAACTCCTGAATAACTGGTGATGCTTTATCAAATGAAATGCCATCGTCAGCTCAGCTGACTTTTTTGTGTTGATTAGAACTTTAATTAAAAAATTACCAATTTTGAATAATAATCTTTATTGAAAATTGCTGTACAATTATGTAAATGCTTTTTATCTTTCTTATTTCATCCCCCAATTCGACGTTTATCAAATACATCTTTACAAACTGGTGCAGTACGTGACGTAAAGCATACTGGAAGACCTAATTCTGACGGAAATATTGAGCTTTTTCGGGCTGATGTTCAGGCAGAACCATAAACGTCTACAAGAAGACGTGCGGTGCATTTAGGGTTCTCTGAGCGGACTTTAAGAAGAATTTTGCACTGAGACTGCATATGTATCCATAAAAAATTCAAACTACAGCCAATTGATGTTCAAACACGTTTGTAATACGCACAAATCGTTACAAACTTAGTGGAAGCAGAACCCAATTTTTGGCAAAATTTGCTAATGAGCGAAAAAGTAACTTTTTGTCTTTCTAGTCGTGTTAACAAGCAAAATGATCGTTTCTGGGGAACAGAAAACCCTCGTCTTATTCAAGAGAACATGCAGTTTGATCAAAAAGCCCTTGTTTGGTGCGCAATATGCTCCGAACGAATCATTGGACCCTTCTTTTTTTAAGATGACAAGAACAAGGCAGTTACTGTTAATGAAGAACGGTATCGAACAATGATACGTGAATTTTTGCAACCAAGAAGAACTTGATTTAGAAAACTTCTGGTTCCAGCACGATGGCGCTACATGCCACACAGCACGTGAAGCAGTCGCTTTTCTTAGACCTTTTCCCTGCCAGGCTGATCTCAAAAAATGGAAATATTGAGTGACCGCCTTATTCCTCAGATTTTTTCTTGTGGGGATACTTGAAAAGTAAAGTCTATATTAATCGCCCATAGTCGTTAGAAGACTTAAAGCTAAATATTCGTGAAGAAATTGCGCACATTTCAGCTGAAATATTGCGCAAAATAATGTTGGTCATTGAGTTGGTAAAAAAAAGAGTTTGTCGTTGTCTGGCTTATCGTGGCTGTCATTTACTCGATGTTGTTTTTCATAAATAATTGTACATGTTTTAATAGTTTTCATTAACAAAAAACTATTTTTTTGCGCTTAATTTTTTTTCTTTTTAAAAAAAAAAAACTTCGTTGAATATATTTTGCTGCACCCATTATTTGTTAATGACATCGAGAAAATTATACATTTTGTATATTTACACATTATATATATGTATACATATACATTGCGTCCATAAAGTAACGTATAAACATTATTAGCTAAATAAACATGCCTATTAAAAATTGCCGAAACTGGTCGATTTTTGATTTTAATTTACCATTTTTTAAAATAATAATCTAATATACAGTGTGAACTCCCTTCGTTACCACCAGTTTTTTTTTAATGGAACACCCCATTCTTTTTAATTTCCGGATTTTGCTTGCTGAATTGATTCCAAAAATGTATCATACTTTGCTTCAAATTGTTACAGGCTGGACAAAAATACAAAAGAATTTGAATAAATGAAGAATTAACGTAATAAATAATTTTAATTGAATGACGTAGATACATTACCAAAAACAAGCAAAAGAAAATTTATAATAAACGTTCAAATTGTACTCCATTGACCAATAAACAATGACTTAACCGGGCAATACATTGTCTCTAACATTAGCACAGTCAAAATAATCGAATACTTTACTATATAGTGGCAAGGATGGGTAAAAAAACAAAAGCACAAAAAACACCCCCAAGGGAAGAAAAAGAAAAGAATGAGACATTTTTTCTTTTCTATTCTGATTTTTTTTTCATTTTATTAATGCTCAGTATTGTAATTAATGTTACTGACATTATAAACTTTTTCCTTTCACTCCAATCATATGAAAGTAATTAGAATCATATGAAAGTAATTTTAAAATAGGAGATAAATAAACTTTCTTGGAAAATTTAATTATTTTAATTTTCTTAATTGCATCTTAGATAACGACAGTAATCTTTAAAGGAATTTCCGTTGTTAAGGCATCGTTGTTTGTATTTTATTTAATAGTTTTTTCAATATTCTAATTGTTTTTAATTTAATTGTAGGTGGCTTTTATGCCTTACAGAGTTAATGGCCAATATATAATGGAAGGCTTAGCATCAAGTTTCCTATTTTCAATGGGCGGTCTTGGTTTTATAGTATTAGATCAAATACATTCACCTTTAATTCCGCAATTAAATCGCTTATTAATTACAGCAGTTGGATTTATTTGTGTGTTAGTTTCCTTCTTCACAACTTGGATATTTATGCGAATGAAATTACCTGGTTATCTACATTTTTAAGTTATTCTAAAGTAAAGTATTTGTTCGTATTAATTTTGTTTTTGTATAAATTATATATTTGTATTAAATAAGCATTATAAGTATACATTTCGTGTTTTTCTTATATGATTAAAATAAATTATTTATGGCAGTGCAACAAGTTAAAATAAAAATATCACATCATAAAATAAAACTTATTTCATATTTGGAGTATTTCGTGTTGTAGTAGGAGAGAGATAGAGTATTATAATAATTATAATAGATTCTTAAAGACGAATTCTGAAGGCACTGTAAAAATAGTTTATTGTAATTAATAAATACATACTAGATTAAATTATAACATATACCTTGCAAAATCTGATGATTTATCAATAATATGTTCAAATTCTGCGAATGATAAAGCACCATCGTCATCCAAATCAGCCTCCTCCAAAACATTTTGTATTAAATGTTTCATTTCATTCTCGGATAATGTATGATTACCAATTAATCGCTCTACCACTTGCTTTAAATCGGAATAACTTAACATATCATCACCATCAAAATCTAAAATACGTAAATTAAATTGCAAGCATGAAAATTGGGGAAAATGAGTATGGATATACAAGAATGAATAATTTGGTTTTCAATGTTGAAATCAATGTTTTTAATTGTCACTTTATTAATTTAATATTTTGTTACTTGTAATTATACCATGCAAAATACTTTGTAATTTGCATAGTTAAAAAGTTTGAATGTATGAGTGTTTACTTCTAAAGATAAAATAAACACCTAACAGAAAAAGTAACCAGCAAGTGAATATAATATTATCTTTAGCATTTAAAATTTTAAGCCCAATAATTCTGGTGGATAATTCGAATTTTGGTGATTACTTTTGATAACATACACAGTAACTATATGCGGTCGGTAGTAATACTGCTAACGTTATGGAAATTATATTTCATCTGGAATGTGGTTAGCACAATCTTGCGAATTTGAATATTCTACGTTTGTTTTAAAACCACCAATAGTTTGGAATTTTCAGAATAGTCAAATTTTTAAAACCTATACGACTTGCTACAATAAATGTTATAGTTATTTTGTTAGTAGTAGTGTTAACATTAATAACTTTCAAAGCTTCTTCTTTTGTGAATATTGTCACCGTACCACCTTTCTGAGAACTTCCGTCGCGCTTATGTAAACGTAAGTAAAAAGGTAGGTAACACTGCAGGAGTGCGCTCCAAGATCAAAATGATCAAGTCAGTTATGCGGCGAAGATGAGGTAAACAGCGTGTTCTTATTTTGAGTTGTACCTTTTCATTGAATTGTGCGTGTAAACGTTGTAATATTTAGCAGCTTCTAGTACAAAATGAGCCAAAAAAGAGAGTATCTTTTTTGCTTAAAGATTGTAAAAAGACTAAGCCGAACGAAGGCAAAAATATAACCCCTATTTCAGATGTCTATGTCGATGAAGTAGACGATAATTTAGTTTCTTCCTCTTCAACAAACACAAACATACTCCAATATTTAGAATCAGGACAGGTACATAATCAAAAATGTAATAATTGTGAAATTTAAATATTGATACATTTAATATTAAAAAAAAAAAATGCTGTAGGACATGTGACTGATTTAGCTTTAGTTAAAACGTTGAGAAACAAATGGAAACCAAGTACTACATACAAATTTGAAGCAAAGAAAATTGGAATGAAAAAGGGCAAATTTAATGTGTCATGGCTAGAATGTTGGAACTGGCTGCCATACTCAGCCATCGAAAAAGAGCATTTTGTAATACTGTGAATTATTTTACAAATAAGAAAGAGCTGTGAAAGGAATGCATTCAGGTCCCGCGTCGTTAATCACTCAAGCATTTGATAAATGGAAAAATGCGACTGAACTTTTTAATATACATCAAAATTCTGGATATTGTTAGGCGATAAAAAGTTTTTGGGAATATTTGTTTTTCATATATACTTAATTTTTTTTATACAATATTTCTTTTTATACATATTTTTCTATTTTTTCACTATGTATGATTAGTCTATTATTCAATCTGTGTATTATAAGGTGTTCTATCAAGTTAAACTTGAGGTGTTGCGAGTTCCTCTAGTCAAATATGGTAAAGTTTTAAACGTACTTTAGTCATTGTACATTGAAGTAGAGTTGTAATTACCTTTCTTTTGCTTAATAATTACGAGTGTGGTTTGACGAAAATCTTTTCTAGACGACTTTCCAATTTCTTCATCTCTTCAGAAAAGTATGTTTGCTCGAGCTCTTCAAAATAGTGGGAAGTTTCAGTCATCACTTCATCGTTTGTTGCAAAACGGCGTGCTCCGAGCCATGTTTTTAGGTTTGGGAACAAGAAGAAGTCGCAAAGGGCTAGATCTGGCGAATACCGTGGGTGGTCGATTAATTCGTAGCCTAAATGGTTCAATTTTGCCTGCACGACGGCCGCTGTTGGAACGGGTGCGTTGTCACGATGAAAGAGAACTTTTTTGCGAGTCAAACCACGGCGTTTGTCTTCAATTCGGCGTCGGAACAGTACAATAATGCTGCGTAGTAATCGCCAGTTACGGTTTTACCCTTTGCCAGGTAATCAATAAGAACAATGTCTTTCGCATCCCAAAAAACAGTCGACATTACCTTTTCGGCCGATCGGGTTGTCTTTGTCTTCTTCGGTGGGCCCTCGCCGCTGTTCTCCACTGTTTTGACTGTTCTTTCATCTCCGGCGTGTAGTAATGGATCCATGTTTCATCAACAGAGACTTATCAACAAAATATCCTTCGCATCACTATCTTCGCCAAAAGCTTCTTCGAATCGATCACACGTGGGTGTTTTTCGTCAATAGTGACTCAACGAGGCATCCACGCGCGGAAAGCTTTTTCATATCCAAATGTTTGTGTATGATGGCGTGTACACGCTCAATTGATTGCTTACAGCCTTTGCTAACTCACGGATTTTAATTCGACGCTTTGTCATAATCATATCATGGATTTTGTTAACGATTTCTAGTGTAGTGACGCTCTTTGAATGCACAATGGAATCGCTAATGATATAGATAGTTATTCGCGTTTTATATATAACCAAGAACATTTATTACAATAACTCAGATCAAAAATGATGCGATTATAGACTATTGAAAAAGTAAATTAATTTTACTTGCACAATATTGCGTTAATAACTAAATAACTATCGTTTTACAAAGCTGAGTAAAATTTACTCATGTCTACCTCTACCGATAAAGCAAAATTCAAGGTATATTTAAAACAAACATCTAAGTTTCATTTACAAAGAACCAGTAGTTTGTAAATCCACAATAATTAAACCTTACAAATCGCAATAAAATTAGAATTTGACCGAAAATATTTTCGCACGATCATTTTTTATAAACTTCGTAGAGAATTATCTCAACACTGCCATTTCTCTCTTACTTGCAGTATTTGGTAAATACAGCACCACATCAATCGGCAATATGCCGCTAATAAAGAGAAATCTTACGTGATCATATGTCTTTGCTATAATCCCAGAACTGAAACACCAACAACAGTCGTCACTCAGGAAATAGCATGTTGCACAGACATGTGCTTATTGCAAAATTGAGACGTCTTTGGGTATTTCAAACATCTCGATAAACAAAATTTGCATAACACATTCGGTGTGAGAAAGTTGGATCAAATAACACCTTTAATGTGTTGGGATCCAGAAGGTTCAGACCCTCAAATTTTCTAATCAGTCCAGCTAGCCATGGAGACAGATACAGTTTAGGGAACAGATCATCTATTCAAGAAGTGGATTGCACGTGGAACAGGAAGTTTTAACCAAATGTTTCGCAGAACAGTTTCACCGGTAGTACGATCAGTCGATGGGATGAAATACAGCCCAAATTCTTTTTCAGTTTGGGAATCATGAATATGCGTGTACGAGTTTCCAAAGATAGAGGAGGTGCCCCTAACAGGAGACAGTTGCTATAGCTAGAGCAAAGCTATTGAATAGTTCCTATGGATGTAACGGATGATATGGTCGTTGACAATAGCGATGTTCATACTGGTTTTTAATAATTCGAAAATTCATTTGGAGAATCTTTAACTCTTTTAGTTTAGTAAAGAATAATGGAAAAACTAACAGGACTCTGGAAAACAAATAAATATATGTGAGGCTACTTGTAAGATTGTCTACAAGTAGTTGGTGTAACAAGTTCGAATTAAATGGAGGAGTTCATATCTCTTTCGTTGCAAATCGGTTAGTTGAGATTTGACGATGAATTTTTATCCTGTTAGTACTTAAAATATCTGGCATAAAATCCTAATGTGTTAATCATTCAATTTTAAAGTAGTCAAATCCAACACTCCACTCTGTACTCAATGATTTTACGGTTTAATTAGTGCATTGAGATCTAATTGAGGCTAGGTTGGCAACAGCTTATCTATTTTACTTGGACTGTACATTGAACTGTTAAATGGGCTGCTTTGTGTGATATTCTGTATCTGTTGAAACTTTTCAGCATATTGAAAATTATGGAACATAATTCTGGTTGCTGTTGTCTGGGACAAAATTGTTCTACAGAATGCTTCTATACGAGAAAATAAAATCAAGGCATAATAATGAAAAAAGTTTATAAAGCAACTGATAATTTAGTTGCTTTATAAACTTCACGATTATAATTGACCGAAAGTTCACAGGTTGTAAAAAACTGCTAAATATATAAACAAACTTATTTTGCCCAACCCTAACAAAATTAAACTTACCAAATATTCTAAAAGCATGCTCAGCTTTCACTGCTTTCGGTGCATCCTCACTGAAAACACTCATCATGTCAAGAAAATCTTCAAACGTGCAATCACCATCATGACTAGAACTGAAGACTTTACATATTCGATCTCCAAATGGATTCACTGACAATTCTGGATACATTAAAATTTTCGTCATTGGCAGTTTGGCATTTTTATTATGACCGACCTTTTCCGGGGCCAATGATTTAAATTTTTTATGCGCACTAAAATTTATTGTTATAAATTCAGTTTTGTTTCTTTTAAATTGCTGTGTACAACTTACTAAAGTACTTCTTTCTTTGTGAAATAAGTGAGATCCTGAAATAAAAAAAAAATACAATAATAAGCAACAAAGAATGAATTGCTCTTACTTGATAGTCTTGTAATTCATCTTCTGTAAATTGACTTCTTGATTGGCCCATTTTTTAAAAAATTGAGAAGTTTATTTTTGTAGGCCAATTTTAACCAAGATTGAATTCTTTACAATTTTCAAAAATTTGATTCGACATAAAATATAATTTTAATTAATCCAATTAAGATGTACAGAACGCTCATCATCGCATCAATATATTTATATCTCGATGTACAGAACGCTCGGTCTCTATTTTAAATTTATTATTGAAAATTAAAAATATTTGAGAAATTACTACCTATTTAGCTTAAATTATTTTAAATAATCTCATGAGAAACGTGTCATAAGAATTTTATCTTTAAAGCCACATTTTCCACCAATTTGGGTTTCAAAGGACTCCACCGCATCCGCAATCATCGATGCTTGAAACATTATAAATTCTGGACTTGATAAGTCAAATTATGTGGCTGGAGTCCTAATAGATCTCCAAAAGGCATGCGATCTGGGTATTAGAGGACTTGCAAATACTCTAATAAAATCATATCTGACAAATACATTAGTGAAAACAAAAAGTGGAGAATCCATCAGTGATGGTATGTACATCAAAAAGGGTATACGACAAGGATCTGTCCTTGGACCAGTTCTATACCTGCTAAACATACAGAACATTATGACATGTAAATTTCGATCCAAATATAAAATATTTGCCGATCACACAATATTTGTCTGTACAGCACACAGAGTAACGAGGATTTGGAAACAATCATAAATGAGGACATAAAAACATATACAAACTGGACAGAATCTAATAAACTGACGATTAGCAGCAAAGCAAAACGGTAATAATAATCTTTAAAAATATAAAAATATCAGAAATAGACATAAATATACATATAAACGAAACCAGAACTCACAGAACAAACAAAGCGAAAAATCTAGGGAAGTATTAAACGAACACCTAAGCTTTGAAAAGTATGTAGAACAAATTGAAAATAATATAATTGGGTTAATACGAGCATTAAGAAACTGCAAATTCAACAATCCAACAGCCAGAATAATATAACATTCTCACATAAAATCGAACATAATGTATGCAATATAAGCATGGATCCAATGTGACAACAAATATTAAAACAGGATTCAAATTCTACTGAATAAAGCTCTGAAAGCTTTGTATAAAATGCCATACAGAACTACTACACGTGAAGTGTACAATAAGATGAATATGTTCCAATTAAAGCAGCTTTTTGAAAATGTAAAATTCATACACCAAATCAATAATCAAACTGTAAAATCATCTATCCAACTAACAAGAAATAAACGAACTCATAATATAAGAACTAGACAACAGAATCACTATCTTGTAAAACAAATACGGACAAACGGAGGAACGAATAATATAACATATAAGGCAATGCAACAATACAATTCAATTCCAGAAGACCTGACATTAATCAGGGACACAAACAAATTTAAAAATTAAAAGAATATATTAAGGAATATATCAAACATTCAATCTAAATATCAAACATAACACTAAACTAAAGGAATATATCAAACATCAATAATAGAGCGAGAACAACAAGCACAAACTCAACTCAACTGGGATAAGATGCAATATCCTCAAAGTAATACTTATATTTATAATAAATTAATATATGCTAGATATTTAGCACAGGAATAAAATTAGAGAATAAGTCGACATAAGTTATCATTATTGACGTTTAATCTTTAATACCAGTTCTGTGTAACTGTCTGAGATTAAATAAATAAAATATAAGAAATAAATACTTAAAATAGTTAGAACATAAATACTTATTGTAGAAAACGTTTTGATAAATAAATTAAAATAAAAAATAAATAAACCTTTCAAGCACTTCATTTATTTATTTACATTTACCACTTCATTTGAATATATTACATATATAAATTGGAAGATGGACAGACAACACTAGGTATTGAATATTTAAAAAATACACAATAGGATACCAATGTTTCATTGGTGTTGTGATCGGATTCTAGTGCATCTCAATAAACTATTAGTAGAAATAATGAAAATCTGGACATCAAAGGAATCAGATATTATATTTTAAACTCATATTTGACTAACAGAAAGCAATATACTGTACATTACATGAAAACCGCAGAAAATAACCTTTGAAAATAACGAAGCGTTCAGAACAATACTATTTGGCGGTCGTGACCTTGAATTTGATATACTTGTCAATTAAATACCATCACTCAACCGACACAACACGGACCTTGGTAACTGTACATAATTAAATTTTTTTCAAGGTCACGGTCGTCAAGTGTCCTGTTCAGAACGCTTCGTCAGAAAATGTATTTTTCCATATTTCGGCATTTTTTAACAAATTTTTATCTTTCATATACCATATTTACGAAGTACGTATAGGTATTAGAAAGATATAGGATTCATGTTTTAAGATTTTTTTTATTTCACCTTAGTACGTCTTTTGTATTCAAACCACTGCAAACCGTTATTATGTAATTTGAAGAGGTCATAACGTACAATTTAGCGCAAAAAAATTTTTAAAACCGTTTTTCTTGGTGAAAAATTTAAAAGTAGGGTGAATTTCTCGGTGGCTGTGTGTGTGAATGGATGTTCTAACATTTCTCTTCACCTATTGGACCGTTTTGCATGAAATTTGATAGACAGGTGCATATGAGTGTTCCACATAAGCGATTTTTCACTCGTACTATGCATTGAATAAAAATTTTCCATGTTTTTGTCAACCACAGAACGCGACCTTGCCACGTCCAAAGTTTCAAAATATTTTACAATATATCTCCGAAACTATAAAAGATAGGAGGTTCGAATAAATTTTGTTTTATAGTCTACGTAAAGCCTCTCCGATTTTATTTGAAATATTTTTTAAATCTAAATTCTAAATCTAAATCTAAAACTTTTTACAGGGTGTTTTTTTATTTTGTGTTTTTTCGCGTAATTTCTTGTATCGAAAGATCCTTTAATGTTTAGGGGATCAAGAGAGTTTAAAAAATCACATGTCGTAGCATCGGAGTAATTTGACTTTGAATAAAAATTTTTCTACCCTAAATATCTCGGTTCCTATGAAAGTTGGAAAAATGAAACTGCGGAAGCATATGTAAGTCTAAGGGACCCCAATTCCAGTGTGAGCATCTGAATATACTGAACCAATTTTGAGCAAAAATAAATTTTTCAAAAAACTTCTTAGTAACACCATGTATATTTTTATACTGTTTGCTAGTACTTGCAATTCTATTTGAAATGATACCATATATCTGGGGTCTAACTCTTATCGTATCCAAGTAATGATTCTTAATATCTTAAAATTTATCAACTTGTCGCCATGGAAACCGACATTCAACAATCATATTATATACATGTAAGGCCTATATAATAGCATATATATGCAAAGTTACAGGAAAAATTATTTTACGTTGTATGAAACATATAGATTGTGCTTTTGAAATTCAATAAATGTTGTTATCACTGGCGGGTGCACATTATAATTTTGGGAGGTGTTCAAAATGAGTTTTTTATTGAGAAATTCAGTTTTAAAATTAGAAGACTGAAATTTCTCTCACATATAGTGTATTGTATTATGCGCCGAAGTGCCATCCCTGCAAGTGGTATAAAACGCGACGTTGCCACATTTAAAATTTCACAAACTTTTAAAAATATTTCAGGAACCATAAAAGAGAGGACATGAAGAATAAACTTTATTATATAGGCTACCAAGAGCTACTAAAATTACACTTTAAAATATATAGAGGACGTTTTTTTATGTTGTAAACTTTGCGATCCATTTACTTAAAACCGCTAGTATACTACATTAAATATCTCGGTTCATATGAAAGTTGAAAAAATAAAAGTTGGGGAGCATGTGTGAGACCCAGAGACTTTAATTTTGTAGAAAACGGACACTAGAAAATATGACTCAAAAGCTGCAGCGGAGAAAAAGTATGTCCAAAACAGCAGCAGGCTGCGCCAAAGCGAACAGCGAAAATGTTCGCGCCATAGGTAAATATGGAGACCAGGAAATTAATGGGTTGGCGAATGCGTACACAATCACAAGGCCAAGACTTCGTACGCTAGGCTGCTCTTTTACCAATCAGCCGAAGACCGCGCCGTAGTGAAATACTGGGAAAAAGTGAGTCAAGAGTGGCCGTAGGCCGCGGCAAATATGATGCCCGGGGGATTAATGGGTAAGCGGTTTATAGGTTAGACTAATGTTGTTTAGTTTACCGTAAACACTATTGTGCTAATTGCATTTAATAGACGACTTAAAACGTGACAGTCAAAATTAAAATTAAAAGGTTCAGCTTTTGTTTTATGCAAGATATAAGAAAACGTAGGACTTCTAGTATATGGAAGATGGGGTGGCGATCACGTCCACGAATTTGTGACAAATATTTTGCGTCAATTGAAACTACGTCACATTTACAAAATCTTTCAAAAATGATATCTCGTTAGAATTGTCGAAGCAGAAAAACATAACGGAAAGAAAAATGGAGAAAAGTAATTTAAATAAAAGGGGAACGTTAAGGAAAAATGTAGATATGTGGAAGAAATTTGCGCTTAAACCAGCGGAACCTGTTGCTATCAATAAGGAAGCGAATTATTGGAATAAAAAATCGCATTATTATATTTATTGTATTTTACTTGGAAATGGGGTAGATGCTTTACCACTATCGATACGTTACGCGATCAACTCATCAGGAGGTACCAAAATTATTCAGAAACGTTACAAAACATTTTCAACATTTTTATATATTCGTCATAAAATTTGTTTTTATGTTTTAGGATTTTTTATATTTATTACAATAGCGTTCACATTCTTTGTGGTATTGCCATTTTTATATGCGAAGATTTTCTTAGGAAAATATACGAAATTAACAAATACTCAGATGTATCGAATGACTCCTGTATTCTTTGGTATGTATTGTTTAGTATAATATCCCAATATTCAATACACATATATAAATGTTCCGAAAAGAAATCGCCGGGCCGCAAGGCAACTCTTGGTAGGAAATATTATTCGAGAAGAAAAATATGTTACAAACATACGTCCGGAAACGAATCGGTAATAACATAAATGACAAATTCATAATACATCATAAAACATTATGAAACACTTCAAACGATATTTCATATCCAAGTTGACCAATTTTCTGTCCTAGTCCCATACATTCCTTATTTGTTGAGATGTGGCTAGTTCCTTTCGATACACCTACACAGAGGCGGCGTAAGGCGTGGGCGACGTGGGCCATAGCCCACGGCCTCGCGGTTTGAGGGGCCTCGCGCCACGGAGATTTATATTCGCATACCTTAAGCGCGAAGCGCGTAGGTATGTGTCTACTAGGGCCTGAAAATCTATCTTTACAAAAAAATGGTATCTATAATTCAAAAA
>WYDF02038827.1:0-12523 GCA_009867245.2 Adranes taylori | reverse complement strand
ATATGTTCGCACCGAATAAATCACATTATTCTGATTTGTGTGAAAGTAATTTTAATTGCAAAATTGAAAAATGTTACCATCATACGACAAGATCTTGTTTCGTCGTATTCGTCGTACTATTTCAATCCAGTTTGACTGCCTTACATCAGTCATTCGAGTCTAATGGTAACATTTTTCTATTTTGCAATTAAAATTACATAAATCGACTACATAAATCGAGATTTAAACTAATTACTAATACAGCAAATCCAAATATTACTTGTTGTGGCGGCATGTATTTTTAACGTAAGCAAACAATGTAACATTCAACCGCAACTGCAATTTAGGTAAAAGTATTGCCCAAAACGGACTGCATATCTACTACTCTCTAACAGAGAGCGTCGTATCAAGTGCATTCGTATCGTCGTATCAAGTGGCGTATGTATCAACTCCGTAGCGCTTATTCATATTTGCGCTTGCACTGCTAAAGTCGAGCCAACTACATACCATCAAAGTTCTATATTTCAAAAACCAATTACGCATGCACTGTATTAAGTCGAGACGATTCGCGCCTGTTTTATCACCTTTATCCTACTTTTATCCCTTCTATATTAATTCTGCTAGGATTAAATCTTTTATCGTAAGTTTCTCTCTTCTACGATACTACGATTATTTTCTACACCTCATTTATTCTTCGCTCTTGCGCTGGAAAACACGAGTCAAGAAAAATAGCTGATGAACAAAATTCAATATTGTGTGAATGCGGCCTTCGCCAACTACTTAGAAAGATCTAGAAAAGCATTTGTCTAGATTTATACTTTAAATTTCATAAAGTCAATTAACTTCATTGAGTGAAAATTTCATTTAAATAATTAATATTTGCATAATTAATAATAAATATTTGCTTTTTAATTTATATAAAAGATTTCAAATACACTTTTATTTTTATGATAATATTTTATTTCAAATTAAATGTTAATTTGATAATTGGGCTATATCTCAAATGTTTTTTACATGTTGCACTAATAGTTGGCGTGACGTAATATAAATTATTTAAAAATTTGTATTAAAATATAGGCATATTATATTTTGGTAAACTGCTTTTGGTTAGAAACAAAATCATGAAATACCTGGAAGAACAACTTCGTCCAAATTTCTTTTCTTGGTTTCATCCTGATAAGGAATTGGTGCTACTTCTTGTAAAAGACGATTCCGATTCTCAAACATTTGCCTCTCGAAATGCTCACTGCATATTTTATGTATTGAATGTTTTTGTATTTAAATCGCTTCGGCCTGTAGCCTCTAACCATTTCCTAGAACTGTATAAAAGTACTAATTAAAACTAATACAAGATAAATATACACTCTATGTCTACACTTTTTTAGAATGTTTAATACTTACACTGCCAAATCTAACGGATATCTAAAGAACTTTATAGACTTTTCTTCTGTCATATAAAATCAATTCTTATAGTTTTATGAGCGTAATACACCATCTTTTCTCCCAAGAATTTTTTTAGATTCACTCATACTTATTATAGCGCTTTAGTATATATATATATATATAACTCAGAAATTTTTTATATCTGTATCAACGAAGGAATTAAAATATAAATCCTATTGCAAATGTTTAAACTCGAAAATAAAAAAAATAAAAAAAACATTAATTAAATAAAAAAATATTCATTGTTTATTCTAAACAATAATATACGAAATAGGAATTTGTTTACTTATCAGCATATCTTACTTAATTAAAATAAACAATAAGAAACAAACTGAAATGTACATTGCAAGCTTGCAACACCGCTTTAATGCCTTCTGCTTATAATTTAAGTAACATGTGTGAGATTTTTTAGCACATGGAATTATATTGGCTGTTGTTTTCTTGTGCTTTTGCAGATACAAAATCCCTATTGGTTAAAGCATAATCTGGACGTCAACGCCTCCGGACCTTTACATTAGCCTTTTAAATTGTTTGTTACTATGACGCAAATTTTATTTCTTCTTCTAGTTTCTCTTTCTGGAGTTTAGCTTATATTATTATGTGTCATTGGCGCGGAAATGTGCCAAAGACACTAAGTTTTACAGTTTACTGCAGGTACTATTGAACAAAGTACAAAAATAAGTCTCATCATACTATATAGGTGAAATAATATTTGCAACGCTTAAACCAGTTTGTATTATTAATTAATTTCTTATTGTAGCATGGTAATTTGCGTTCAAATAAGCATTAAGAGAACTGTACGTACCATACAATTTATTCTTATTACATTTAAATTTATATTGCAATGATCTGATAATAAAAGTCACATCAAACAAAACAAGAATACAACTTACAAGCATCATGTTGTAATCATAATAAAATCTAACACATGTTCGTTCATAGTTGATTAGCGTGTAATCTTTTCTTAAAAGGAACGATGAAGTTCGTTTATATTACAACAGAACTAATTCTAATCCATATAGTAAATCCTCAGGAGCTATAAAGATTTAACTTCATTCTGAGACATTCACACCAAAAATATTATGCCATCAAATATTTTTAGATGAATTACTATATAAAGCATTCATATATTAAAACATTATTTACTGCTTTAGCAAAATACTAAATAAATTTAAACCGTTATTGGCCTCTCCATTTTAAGAAAATTTAATATTTTGAACTCTTGTTGTAAATAAAAATAACCGCACAAACAACAAGTTGTTTGTGCGTTTCTCATCAGATTCCAAATAAGTTAGTCTTCCAAATAAGACAATTAGGAAGACTCTGCGAAGGATATGGCGAAGGACATATAAAAGCATTAACAAAGTACCAATAGTGGCGAGGATGCAGCAAAATCCTAGTTAAGGAGCGCTCCAATTGCAACCTCACAGAGGATCCCGAGAAAATGTTAGAGATGGTACTGGACACTCACTTTCCCGAAGGCATCAGAATTGATGACGCTGAAGTGGAGCAAAATGAGCTCTAGCTATGGTGGCAGCAATGAATGTCTTTTATAATGCGTAAACTAGTGAATAAAAGATTCCTAACTTAGAGAGTAGTGTGGAGATTGTACTTATACAAAGCTGCATGGAAGACATGTAACCACACTTGTGTTTGACTTGAAGGTTTTCATACCCACTCTACTCTCTATGTTAGGTATATTTTATTTGCTAGCTTGCTTCTAGAGGGCATTTCCGCCACCATAGCTATAGCTCAGTTTTCTCCAGTTTACCATCATCAATTTCGAGGCCTCCATAAAAGTGAGTGCTTATTAGCAGCTCTAACGTTTCCTCGGAGTCCTCTGTGAGACTGAGATATATCCCATAACCTTTAAGTGAACATAACCTTTATGTATAAATGAGGAGGTAATTCGAATATTCTTCCTGCGGCACATAGACCAATCAGCTTAACTTCGTTGTTGCTGAAGGAAATGGAGAAAGTCTTAACTCAGTTTCTGAGAAACGAATTGTCTGTAAAACAGCACGTCACGCTTACCAAAAGGTTAAATCAACAAATGTGGTTTTACATTCCCTAGTGGGCATAATTGAGAAATTAATGGAGACAAAATAAACGACACTCTGTACATTTCTTAGCATAGAGAGGGCTTTTGATAACACCTCGCAAGACACCACAGAGAAAACTGCAGGCAATAAATCGGAAAGTTTAGGACAGAAAACTACCCGTGTCAGACAGAGCAACTAGGGGAAGTCCCCAAGGAAGAGTTCTCAGAATTCACAGCTGCTCTGGTTTATTGGAGTTAACGATGTAAGGTCGGTCATCAAGTACAACGACATGTAGATGACCTAGTGCTGATAGGGTAAGGCCAACATGACACTATAGTACCTACTAGGATGTAGTGTGCCCTTAACATTACAAAAAAATATAGTGTAGAGAAAATGGTCTCAGCATCAACCCCAATAATATGTCGGTTGTGCTATTCACAAGAAGGAGAAAATTCGATTTAAGAGCATTGGTCCTAAATGGCATAACAATCAGAAAAGTGAGAGGTAAAATATTTCGGCCTAGTTTTGGACTACAAATTGACCTGGAACTCTCATTTGCAGAAGGTACAGGAAAAGGTGCGGAAGCATTATATGCTTGCGAAAAGCTCTTCGGTACAACATGAGGTCTACAACCAAAAAAGATCCACTAGTCTTAAAAAGCAATTATAAGACCTATCATAGCATATGGAACTCTGGTTTGGTGGCTTAAGTGGAGCAAAAAAGCCTAAACAGTTTACTACAAAGACTTAAAAGATCTGCATCTCAGAGCATATCTAGTGCAAAGTCTACCTGTCGTAGAGCTGCGTTAGAGGCATTTATTGGACTGCTTTCTCTTCAGTTATTTGTAAAAAGGGAGGCTCTGGTACAAGCCACAGCTATTGCAAGGACAACAAAACTGAAAGCCGATAACGAACTCACGCAAACGGAGAAATAGATAGATACGTACAGAAATAGGTAAGACATACGCAATAACGGAGTTATAAAATTTGGTTTATTGTTCCTAATATTTATAACTTCATATATATGATTCGACTCGTGATTTTTATTGATTGACAATGTATAGCTTCTGTTTATAATTCAAGATTTGTTAGGATGATTCCATTACCATATTCCATTAGCAAAAATAGCAAGTAAATAGTAGCGAACGAAATTGATTTGTTAATTTTCTTAAATCAATTTATGTTGGATTAATTATCCTGTAACAATTTATAAGTTAATAAATAAGTTAATTCCGCTGGATACTACAAATAGCTTTGCTAAACTGGATAATTTTTAACATAATAAGTTTTAGAAAATTTGTTCCGATAAGATAATTTTAATGAAATTTAGGATTCCAACCACACTTTAAAATATTTTTAATAAATGACTACAATCTAGTTTTCTACTTTTTTAAACGTATTCTAGACAATATACAATCTCTTGTAAACTATACTTAAACATGCATAAAAAAACGAGGAGAGAATGATACATGTTAGTTGTTCTCCTGACAGCATCCATACTATAGCATATGTTTAAAAAAGATCACTATAGAAATAAATGCAGACTGTCTGTTTTGACGGTTGAATGCATCCGAATAGTTGAAATAAGCCGGCACAAGTAACAAGAAAAAAAGTACAAAATTATTTCTTCTTTCTGTAATTTTAAAAACACATGCATTCTTGCCAAAAGGTATCACAATTTGTTATTTTCGTCCTTTAGTATACTTAGAAATTCGCTTACTATTGTATTCTTTGATTATAGGTACTTATGTAATTTATACACGCACGTTTACATGTATAATGCTTTTTGAATTTTAAAAATTATCTGTTTTGTTCATTTTTATGCTGATCTGATAGACTTAGTATTGTGTTTCACTTATGTTAGTAACATTTTGTAGTGTAGAAATTGTTGGCATTGAGCATTCATTTTTAATAAAGTTTAAATTTACCGCGTAAATTTAGTGATTTTAGGCTCTCCAATTATGATTCCTCAATCTGAGTGGGAATAAGCAGGTGTTTTGCGCTCTTTTGAATTTCGAAGAAAAAATATCTCCAGGTAACAATTGTGTTACATTTTTTGAACAAATTACGTTTATGTCAACTAAATATTAACATTAGTGACCCATTTGTGAGTTATGATCAACTAATCCGTATTTTTTAAATTGTAAAGGAAATTTCGACTACAAGTTTACATAAATACGTATTTGTGATTTATGATTTATCTGTATCATGTGGCATGAACAATTGGGAGAATAAGTTTAAAATCTATCGCAATTGCGCCAGCCTGGACAGAATTTTAGAACAAAATAAAAGAATTTGAATTAAACAAGAAATTAAACTTGAATAATTAATTAAGAAATTAACTTAAAATTAAGGCTGGTTTCATTTACCAATATATCCTTAATGATTTTAATGTTTAATTTAATAAAACGTAATTCAGTTTATTGATTTAAAGTACTGCGCAATCTATTAAGCTATATTGCAGTAACTCATGAGACATAAGATTAACTCAAAATTAGACGCGTGGTACTTACTAATAACGCTAAAACTTTACTCGTTTATTCTTAAAAATAATTAACAATATATACAAACTGAATAAAACAGAAAGACAACAAATGCTGAAAGATATTCAAACACCAGGTAAAAAAATTACACTAATTACCGGGCAGGATACCTTTGGACCCCACCTAATTTTGTGGTAAATTTTACTATTTGTCTTGTTTAAATTGATCCAAATCATTCGCTTTTCATAAATGAATAAAATTGATGCAATATTACTTAGAAATAAAATAGTTTAAAATATTTTTTTATTATAAAAATACAAAAAATTGGTTTAAAAATACAACAACCGAAATTATTGAAAGTTCAAAACCTAAAAAATACAGAAATCGAAATGAAGAAAATCTGAAAAATAGCAAAAATGAAATAATAGACATATAAAATGTTAAAAAAATACAAATAATACATTGAAAGAGATGCTAAAACCGAAATCTTAGAATTAATCTTTGAATTTGAGTTAGGAGTAAATAAATTTAGAACTTTTCAGATGGGCGCCAGCTTGTCTTCCTTCCTTTCTTCACCTGTATGCATATCGTCAAACCGAAGATATGCAGATTAGTAAGAAAACCTACCTCTTGACATTGTAGCCTTGTAAATTGGTTTTTGAAAACAAAGGGTTTTTATCCAAAGTACTCTACTCTTGTGCTATTAGTAGCCCCAATACAAATTAGCAATTCAATAAATGCATAGATTTCCTGTACATTATTTTTATATTGACCCTGGTAATATCTACTTACAAATCCAGACACAACAGTTACAATTCAAATCCACCAGTTACAATTCAAATCCACGGGGGTCCCGCGAGAACTCTCGTAAGGGCCCCGAAAGAGCTCCCTAAAAAGCCACAGAGCAGGCCTCGACGTCCCCGAAAGACCCCCAAAACAGACTAGAAATGATGTCATAGGTGCCATATTGGATTTTCATTTAGAACGAGTTGAAATACGGTCAAAAAGGGTGGAAGGGCCGGGATTTGTATACTTTACAGCTATATAAAAATTTCAGGATATAAAAATAATTTTAAGAAATCTAGAAAATCTGCATTTTTATCAACTGAGGGAACATCAGGGAGAACACGATTTATGTTGGACAAGTTAGCCTTCCGTGGTACAAATGGTTTTTTGAGTCTATACGTTTCATCTTTAGATATAATCAGTCACATCTTGGAATTCTTTTTTCTTATCATCTAGATCTATTGAGAGAGCGGACTTGGTGTTGGAACGTATTAATAAAAAATAGAAATGTTTCAACTAAAATCTTTTAAAAGAAAATTAAATTTTAATAGAACCAGTTCAGTGAAATGCAAATAGTACATATCTACATTTGTTTTGTGAATAAAATGAAGACATGAGTAGTACACCTAATATGAGTATTTGAAAGTAATGTCTAGTAATCTTACAATATCATCAAATTGAGTTTTACTCATGATGTGTATCATAATAATTACTTTTGTTTTGTTTACCTTTTACATTATAATAATTTGTAATGTATTGACTTTGAACTCATTAAGAACAAATTAAAGCATAAATCAAATTAGTTTAATTTAAAAAAATAAAGAAAATAATGTATTTGTTTAAAATTAAGTTACTGGTTGAATGTGAAATACGGAGAGCCTCCTCTGATGAGCCGCCACTGCGTTTATCTTTGGATGAACATGATAGGTGCGCAATTTGTCAAATTTCGCGTTCAGATGTACTGGTCTCATGACTCTTATAGAGTGGAATTTTTCTCTAACTATGTAAAATTCTTAGCGCGAGTTTAATTAGCCGTTGGTTGATTAATAGCCGTTTGTTGTGAAGGTTGTTATTTGAAGTAATACTCATAACTGATACTGTTACGCGCCGTAAGCATCCCCTGGCCGTAGGATAACACCGTAGGCATCCCGTAGGAAAATATGGGGACTATAAACTGTGAATGCCAAAGCACCAAAAATGTATCGGATGGATCTCTCGGACACTTATGACGTCTTATTAGTACATTGAGTCCCTGCGAAGCCGCGGCGGGTCACTAGTAATTTAATAAATTATAATTTAATTCAATTCACGATTTTATTTTCAAAATACTGACTGACAAGGATTCACCCTATAACTTGAAATTTCTTACTAACTGTTATTACTGACTGCTTTTCAGTTAGAGCAGTGTCTTTTATTGGTTTCTTAGCGCCCCCCCCCCCTATCTAGCTCATCTCAGCACCTATGTACCTCCTCCTACTACCATGCTACATAGGTCGAGGGCCGCGGATCAGGTAAAAGTATTTATTCAAGATTTAATGAGATATAATAGAGAGTTAAGATACAATAGAGTTAATAACAGATATTGTTGCTCCACTATCCAACATAATACAATGTTTACTATCGTTTAAACAAGCCTAAAATTTGTTATCTGTTGCACCTTTGAGATGTATATGTGACATAATTTTCAAGACCTCATTTACGATAGAAATTAAGTCCAAATTGAACGTGTTTGATATTTCAGAAACAGTTTTTTCAACATCCACACAAGAAAATGGATAACACATGGAAGTTATAATATCAATTAAGTTGTCTAAATCGGAAAAACGCCTTTCAAATTCACACAGTATATTTTTAATTTCGCTCTCATAAATCGTAACATCATAATTGTCTGTGAGGCGATTCTTGCTTTCAAAGCCGGATAATTCTTCAAATCCATTTTATTCAGTTGATCAATAAGTAGTTTCAGTTTATTTTTAAATGGGTTTATTGCGCTCTGCATACCGATGATAGTTTTATCTTTCCCTTGTAGCTCCAAATTAATTCAATGTAAATGAGTTGTAATATCTGTCCAAAATGCCAAATTACAGAGCCATTTTTCGTTTCTTAGCATTTCATTTCCAGTAGTAATTCTTGATACCTTTCCAAAAATTTGCCGCGGCTCAACCACCTTAACATCTGTATGGATAAGTAAACTTCGAGCAAACTTCGAGCTCGTATTGAATTTACTATCGTCAAGGCTGTGTCCATAACCTCTTTTATATTTACTATTTTGGAACATAGGACTTACTGATGAATAATGCAATGAAATGAGAAAAACGATGGAAAATTATTATTAGCTCGATAAAGTGCAGTAAATCCATTCGTTTTTCCAGTCATGAATGGTGCTCCATCTGTTGTAATGGATACGAGTTTATATAATAGCAACTTGTAGTTTTTACAAAATTTATAAATGAATCGTAAATATCTTTAGTAGTTCCTTGCAGAGGAATAATCGTCAAAAATTCTTCTTTATATGTCATATCAGAAAATACCATCACAACACACAATTGGGCAGTATCTGTCATATCGGTGGACTCGTCAAATTGTAATGAAATATATGAACAAATCATGAAATGCAGCATTTCATGATGTGCATTTAATTTTTAAATTTTTGTTCAATATCGTTGCCTATAATTTCAATTCTCCTAGTAATAGTCGGAGGAGATAACTGGAGTTCTTTGATAGCAGACATGATCTCTGCTTTATTTTTAAAATTTACAAACATCGTTTCTCCAGCTTCGAGAAATGCTTCTTTTACCACTCTCCCATCTTCAAATGGGTCGCCAGTATATGACTAATTTTAAATGATGCGATAGTTGCAGCTTTTGATTGATGAACTGGCTTAGTGAACATCGTTTGCTCTGCCTTTAAACCATTTTTCAGATCTTGAACTTTACGTCTTCTTAACTCACTCTTTGGTGGAAAATCATTTTCATATTTTGTATGCATGGTTTTATAATGTCTTTTTAAGTTCCAACCTTTAGGCAGTGCAACTGAAGCAGCACATCAAATTAGGCAAATACAATTATTTTTTTATCATTGTAAACAAGAACTATTCCTCTCAATCGTCGTTGAAAAGATATAATTTTTTTTATCGCGCTCATTTTTAATTATTTGGTATCGTGAATAAATATTTTTACGAGCTACTCAGGTTTACTGGGAAAATTATACTCCCTCGCGTTTAAGTCACTATTTTTTAGTTCATGTATGAACAGAACACAACTTTACAATGTTATGAAAATGACTAGCGACAAGCATACGGCGTCAATCGCAGGCGGCATGGAAAGGGAAACAGCCCGAACGCCGAAGTTCGCGCCCGTTTTTCTTGATGTTTGTTGATATTGAAAATATTTAGAATACATCTATTATTCTATCAGATAATAAATGTATTCTACGTAACATTTAATGTTCGTTAGTATATTCATAGATATTAAGTTACAATAATTGTAAAAAAATATTTAAAATACTTTTTATAAATATGTACGCGATCTACCTAAAACCTCAGACGCTCGACCAGTCGATCGCGATCGACTGTTTCAACACCCATGCTTTATACTATAGTTTTTGCCTTTTCCCATTCTCTGACTGAGCTGTAGTGAGCTTACTCAACAGTGCTTCTATACTGCTTCCAAACTCTTGCAAACGGGAAAGGGGTTTCCCCTTTCACGGGAAACGGGAAAGGGCTTTACATGTTACAATTTAACCAGCAACGCAGATACACTCTCTTTAGGGATGTAATAATATTTTAAATCATTCACTAAATGTAAATTAGAATCATAAACTTCTTTCATTCTCAACTTAGCATTCTCTGATAATTTACATTTCAATACAAAATTAGTTAATAATTTTTACTGTATTCCTTCAACATACTATCGTATAATAAAACAGCGTTTATTAACTTTTTTTAAAACTTCCTCACTTCTATTCATGCTCGGTATAAGACTAACAGCTAATTTTAAATCAAAAGAATCGGCCATTGTAATGATAAGTTCTTCCTCTATTAAATCCTTTAAATTTAATAATTCCTCACTCTTAGCAAGTATGTAATAATTCAATACATTAATCACAATTTTTATCTAATCCTACTTCTTCCCGCTCATGTTTTTCAAATTAAAATTTTTCCCTGAATACTTCACAATATACTTAGAGCTCATTTTGCACACGTAGAAATAGTCTAAAAATGGGCGACTTTATGTCTGCTGTGGACGAAAAAGTCGATCGACTTATAGCATTTGTGGATACTAATCGATTTTTATCTTTCATATACCATATACGTATGTAATACGTATAGGTATAGGAAAGATATAGCATTCATGTTTTGACAATTTTTTCTATTTCACCTTAGTACGTCTCTTGTATTCACATCAGTGCAAACCATTTATACGTAATTGAAAAAGGATACCCCAAGGAACACATTGCAACAACAAGAAAATTTTCAAAATAATTTTTTGCTGCTGAAAATTTTAAAAGAAAGTCGTATTTCTCGCTGTCTGTGCGTACGTATTGATGTATGTTCCAGAATAACTCCTTTCCTATGGGAAAGATATGGATGAAATTTAGTAGACAGGTGCAAACGGTCAATCCGCAGAACGGTTTTTTTTTTCATTCTGTTTATAAATTCAATATGTCGAACAGGAGCCATTTTTTTTTGTTCAGAAATTTCATATTCAAACTAATTTTGCACACATATAGAACCTTGTATATGCGTCAAATAAAAAAGTCCTGTGTTGCCAAATTTTATAGGAAACGGTTTTGCCGCGTTTGAAGTTTAACAAACTTTTTGAAATATCTCAGGAACGTTAAAAGATAGGACATTCGAATAAATTGTATTGTATAGGCTACATAAAGACCCTTCGTTTTTATTTGAAACATTTGTTTCTAAAATAACAATTTAATATATATATATATATATAGGGTCTTTTTAGTTTGCACATTTTGCGGTTTATTTTCTCAGAAAATAGACATGTAATTTTGATTAAATTTTTTGTGTCGAATCTTCCTTTAATACCTAAGCGAGGTTAAAAAATCGCAGACTAATAATAATAATAATAATAAATCTTTATTGACTGGCATAAACCCAAATTACATTACAAATCTTACAAAAATAAAATATTCAATTATAACTATACAATTAATAACAAATAACTTTAAGAAACTACAAACATTAGAAAAAACCTTTCAAATAGAAATAATTGAAAAACAAACATTGACCAAAGCAAAACAATCTAGATGAAATCAAGAAAAAAAAATCTTCAATCTTCAAATCTTCAATCTTCACATCTTCACATCTTCAATATTTTTCCCTTTCCATTCATTTCCCTTTCCTCCCTTCTCCCTTTCTTGCTTTTCTTTTTCTCCTTCCCCTTTTTTTACTCTTCTCTTTTTTCCTTTTTTTTCTTCCCTTCATTTTCCCTTTTTTCTTCTCTTTTCCCTTCACCATTCCTAAACATTTTCCCTCAATCCCCTTTTTTCGTCTTTCCATTCAACGTAACTTTAACTCCCTCTACCTAATCCCCAGGGAAGAAATGACCTGATATGCTATATCTTTTATATCCTTTCTATTCCCCTTATCTTCTCCACTATTTTTTCCATGATTTTCTTCCCTTTACCACTTTGTCCTAAACACCCCCTCCAATTGCTTGCTTCCTCATTTTCCTCCTTCGACCATCCCATCTATTCGCACTCATTCGCCCAATGCTCCCACGTTTCCTCCATACCTCCACATATCCTACATTTTCTTTCACTCTCTCTC
>WYDF02038816.1:0-12523 GCA_009867245.2 Adranes taylori | reverse complement strand
TAATATAATATAATATAATATAATATAATATAGAAGTTATTAAGACTGTACAATGTTTCTTTAACAGGTAAAGGACATTTCAATTTTATTAAATTTATTATAATTTATTTATTAATTGTATAACTTCCATCGAATTTCAGTATTAGTTTATATGCTTTGATAATGACTGTTCCTACTCTCAAAGAGATTGTCAAAACTATAGTCAGCTTTAACAAATTTTAAAATATATTGTTGCTTTGGAATACTTTCTTTCATTTATTTAAAAAATATAATCATCTTCAATAAACATTAAGTAATGTTTCAAATCTTATTCTTTATTATTTACATTGAAATAAAATAATTTGAGTAAGAAAGAACAACTGATTATTAAAGAACATAAAATAAACAGAAATAAAATGAATTGTATAAAATTTTTGTAAAAATTACTGAATGATTAATAAATAATGTTATTATTTGCCAACATTGACAGAAACTTAACATTATATTGTGACTATATATAAAAATAATTAGAAATGATTAACTTGTAAAATTTATTTGGATATAATAATTTAATCATAAGATTTTAAATGTTACTACGCACGGAATAGGAAGCTTCATGAATCAACGATAAGCGCAACAGGTCATAAATAGAAAAACCACCAATTTCAGAATATTTCAAAACACAGGTTCTGTGTAACTCTGAAGTTTAGTATTTGTTTACATTGTGTTTTGACAGCTGCATAATATTGCAAACACAAATACAATATATTTGTGCAATATGTAACTAATACCTTAATTATTATTACAAAAACCATTAAAATACTTGCATTGTTAACATTGTTTCTAATAGATATGACAACATTGTAACATTTCTTTTTATGAGAGAGGTACATTTTACAACCGCACATTATTTTGTACTTCGACATACACTATGAACAAATTTTTATAAAATAAGCATTGGAGTTAAAATTTATTGCATGCGGGTTAATCTTTTCATGAATATAATAAATAAATCAATCATAGAAATCAAATTGTGTTTTATTATTTTAGGAGCTATATTCAGCCTTTATAAGTTAGTGTTATAACATGTCACATTAACTAGATAAATTATAAATCATATTTTTCGAGTAGTGTGGGTTAAATCAGTAAACTTGAATTTATTTATTTACTAAAAACCTATACTGTCACTGGTTAATTAACGACGACATTATGGTGGAGGCGCCGGGTATTGATCCCGGTACCTATCAGTTTAAAGATAGTCTGCTTATAAATTAAATTAAGTCGTCATGTATCGTCAAGAGAGATGTATTTTTTACAACTGCACATTATTTTGTACTTAGACTAATAATCGATTACTAAAATTAAGACTAAGTGTTCTAAAACTCCATTTATTGAATAAACATTGTCAGCAACCTCAGATAGGAAGTTCAGCATATGCTTGACATGTTTCGCGGAAACAATAACCCTGCATTTAAGGTGTCTATGTAGTTTCGAAAAAAAGGAGGTAATTGTCTCCCCGAAACATGTCGAACATTTGCTTGTAGCTGGGGGGTACCGAGAATGTTTCGTGACAGACTTCCACTCATGACGCTGCTAATGGGGGAGTCCTAGCGATAGTCACAAATGGCGCAAATAAACATCTTAATACTTAAAACTTTCTATCCTCCGGAAGCGTGATCCTCGGGCGCCAGGTCAGTTTCATGTGAGACCGCGCGCTGGAATCGATCTCATTGTACATCCGGTCCTCAGCGGCTTACTGAGGGCACGAGCAGCTTCGAGTCGTATGAGTTATCCAATTGTTCGAGATCTTGCGGGTAGCTGATATAAACTTACTACTAAAACAGCATTAATTATTTAACAAAACCGTCTATTGGTTTTTAAAATACAAACAAAGGAAAAAATACAAAATTAAATGTTAGTTACTTCAAAATGTCAAAATAAACAGTAGCGCATAAATAACGATAAACAAATAATTAATTAACTAAGAAAGCAATCAGTTCACATGGAGTATTATATACATGGTGTACACTTTCTACTTGAGACAGTATTGCTATCTCCTAAGGTAGAAAAGATAGAGAAACGTTTAAATGAGTATTAACAGTAAGAATATTAACTTATTACTTTGACTAACTGCAATAATTACGTGTTTCCATTTATTTACTAATGCTGAAATCAATTTAACATTGTCGTGATTATTTTCGGAGATGATTTTACTTTCGACGTAAGTGGAAAATCCTTTTAATGGGGTCCGCAGCGATTCTCTCGCACTCCACCCGATTTTTTCGTACAATAACTACAAAATGTTATACACTTTAATACCCATTTGAATTTACCTATTCAAATCTCGTTATAATCCAAATTTCTCTCCATTGATTAGAATTATTTCTAATCAGTGGAGAGAAATTTTACTTACAGGTTTTGTCGTTCCTACCATCACAAACTTATTTTAGAATCACATACCGTTATCTTATTAATTCATTTCAATTTATTTATCCTAAATAAACTTGTATCATTTTATTTAACTTATTTTATATTATTTAAAAACGGGGATTTCAGGGATTCACTCTACAACTTAAATTTTGTTATTACCGACGGTGTTTTCAGTGTGAGCTGTATATCTCTTATTAAATTATTTGTCTTTCTTTGCCTTTAACTTCCACAATTAATTAAATTCTTAAATAATGTTAAAGAAGTTTAATATTTCATAAAATTTAACCAGTTAAATGATATAGATGACTACGGAGTTTTACCAATACGTAAAGTAGATACAGTAGGATTTAATTAAAACGAGGGCAATGCTTTTTCTTCGCTACAATATTGATCCATATGGGATGCAGCCACTGGAATTCATTTCTATAAATATAAAAACAGTTCTGTAAAAATATGAATAATCTTTTTCTTTTCTTTAAATAACTATTACACAATGACCGTATATACAACATAGATTTGTAAAGAAAACAAAACCAAAAAAATAGATTACTTCTTTTGGTATATTGCATACAATTCAAGATGGTATAAACTTCTATTATTTATGAAACATTATTTTTACATTAATGGAAAATAAGAGCTTCAGATGAGCGTGTGTGAGACAAATATATACACATATGAAGTACGTATGTAGATATAAGACATCTAAGATGGGTGTAAATGATGAAAAAGAATGGAGAAAATGGAAAATAGAATGAAGAAGACACGTATATAAAAGAAAAGCTCTCGATAATTTAGATAGAAAATATCTAGTTACGTTCACATCAGATATATCTGTTTTTGATTTTAATGGGACACCTATATGTTAAACCAGCTTAGTTCATAACAATGTTAAGATTGAAAGACGTGAAGCATGGTCCAATTGACAATAAACATTTTATTACATCCAAATTATCTTGTTCTTCAGAATGCGTACACATTGCTCGACAGAACTCAACTATGCACATAAAACTATCTACGTGCATTTGTGAGAAAGGTGGTACGTAAGTCCTTCCTAGTCTATAAATAATAGTAGTGTGACAGACTTCCACTTGCGACGCTATTAATGGTGAGTTCTAGCGACTGTCTCAGATGGCGTAAACAAATATCATAATTATTACAGAACTTGCCAGCCATCGGAAATATATAATTCTGGCGCCAGGTCAGTTTAACGTGAGACCGCATGCTGTAACTGATCATTTTTTCCTCCTATCCTCAGTGGTATATTGAGGAAATAGTTAATTTCTAGACTTGTGAGTAAACCAATGGTTCTCGTTTTTCTGGGCAGGTGAAATAAACGTACTGTTAATGAGTGAAACAGCATTAATGATTTAACAAAACCGTCTATTGTTCTTCATAGACAATACAAACAGAGAAAGAATATATTAATGCCCAATTAGATGTCAATGCATGAATATCAAATTAAATGTATGACGTAAAATAGCGGTTAAATAAACAATAGCGAAATTATTATAAACAAAACAATAGAGCCAAGAGGTTTACTTAAAACAGTACAACAGCAGAATTATAGTCAAAAAAGCGGTGTATATAAATAAAATCGGTGCATGTACAGTAATTCGAATGTACGGTGATAAAATAATAAAGATGCGGAAAGTATGTACAAACAATCAATAGTATGGGTCAGGTGGAGATAAATGTAAATACCCGGTATGACTAACTGAAGAGATATTTAACACGGTATTGCGCACTAGTGACTACAACTGACTGAAATGAGCACTAGCCAGAAATATACACTCTAGTAAGGTATGAAAAGAAAAGGATAATACTGATGTTACTGTGTCGAGTGATTGCAATTGATTGTAATGCGCACTAGCTAGAAGTGCACACCCTAGCAGAATATGAGAGGAAAAGGATAGTACTACAATGACGCGTAACACCGTATAAAGCACTGATGCTACTGTTGATGAATGACTACCCCTAACTGCATTCCGCATTAGCTAGCAGCATACACTCTAGTTATGTAGGAAGTAGGTTGATGTAGGGGTAGGAAGAGAAACAAAGCTATTCAAAATACATGCAATACAACGAAACAGCGTATGCTATATTAAATCGATAACCAAAGGGGCTTAGCAGGTCCTATTTATAAAAATAAAGATAACCCGGAAGAGGCTACCAATTATCTCTCTTATTTGGGACCTCAAAAATTTTTGACCCAACAATAAAATAGATGGATAGGGGTATATTTTCAAAGCATCGTCTGTGTGATTGACAGTTGGAGGGGCATTGGCTTGAGCTTAAGTTTTTACTAAAATTCCTATGAAGTGTTGAGCTCCTATCAATGAAAAATCATTTTTCCGTTGAAAATTTTTAGGAACAATATTGCATTCTCTTTCCATCGAAATTCTATGATGCATAGGTTGATGCATAGGCATAAGCATATGTTGATCCTCCAACTAGAGTACAGTGCAAGCAAAATTCGCGAAAAGCGTTACTCGTATCAGTGCAGAAGCCAGCCAATGAAAATTAATCGTGTATTTAAATTGACGAGTTTTGTAGAAATACTTCCGTGAACCACAAATAATTACACATGTGTTTGTGTGTGCAGTTGTTAGTGACGTCTCTTACGAAGCGCGCGCTGTCCCGTGTTAGAGCGCGAGATCGTGGATTTCACCGCGCATGAATGCTTTTCACGTCATTGGGATTAAACTTATTATTTTCTCTCTCGTACATTAATTTATATATATTATTTCCAAACGAATTAGAATTAGATTACTCAATTTATATCATATGTGAGGATTAATTATTGCCATAATTAATCGAATTAATTTATATAGAATATGTTACTCCGATCTATTCTATTATTTAAGTGAAGCACATGAAAAAATCAGGTCATTAGTATGACAAAATCACGTAATTTTATTATCATTTCTGGAGTACCTTCTTAAAAAATTGCCCCCTGAAAACCGTTTATATTTAAACATTTAGAAAGCGCAACGATGTACTGAAAAATGCTGGGTGTTTTAATTTAAAATACGTTTGTCGCACTACTGCACACACATATTAAACGTAAGGCTTAATGTGCCTTGCAACAGTTTAACCACCCTTGAAAACCAATTTGATTTCACACTGTTATTTTTTTATATTTCAAACTTTAGTATCTGTACTCGCCTTAGTTATAAGAAACCGTCGCTTCTTAAAACTGCTCGAATGTGATCATACGAGCGTGATCAAGGCAGTTCGTAGAGATATTACATCTTTACATGAGAAACCGAATGAGAAGGAAGGCAGGGGGTATTTGCTACTGAAAATGAGAACAAGTGGTAGGCTAAAGGCTAGCGGATAAGTGTGACGGGAAGTGTAAAGTTTTTAGAAATAAAAAGAAAAACGGTTCTGTAAGTGTAAATGACATTATTATAACTGCAAAGTGTGTTCATATGTATGTTCAACTGTTTCAATGGATATGTCGCGTTATTTAAATATGTTTTTATACATACAGATGTATTTCAAGCCATTAAAATTAATATCTTTTAGATTCTAATATGTAATCATCTTTCCAACTTCCCCGACTCCCATGGCAATTGATGGTTTGTAATCATTTCCCAGACATGCGCAAGTGAATAATTAGCAGATGTGATTGTAGTAAAAATCTACTCCAATTGTGGCAGCCAGGAAAGAATGTTAGAATAAATAAAAAGAATTCGAATTAAACAAAAAACTAAACTTGAATAATTAATTAAGAATTTAATTTAAAATTAGGGCTGGATAAGTTTACCGATATGCCCTTAATGAATTAAATATTTAATTTAATAAAAATTAATTAAATAATTTGATTCAAAGTACTGCGCAATCAATTAAGATATATTGCATTGGGCTCATGGAAATTAAAATTAGGTCAAAATAAGACGCCAGGTACTTAGTAAGAACGCTAAAAATTTACCCCTTTATTCTTAACAATAATTAACTATATACAGGGTCGTGAGTTATTTGTTTTAAAAGTTTAAAACCAATAACTCACGTAGCAAAAAGATAAATTAAAATTTTTAAACTAAAATTTTAAAACAATTAAACATAATTGGATCAGTTCAATGAAATGTAAATAGTACATGTCTACATGTTTTGTCAATAAATTGAAAACAATAGTACACTTAGATGTGAGTGTTTGAAATTAATATGTTATATTTTCTTAAACATTTATCTGTCTGGTAATCTTGCAAAATAATCACACGACGTATATTTCTAATTATTCCTTTTGTTTTGTTTACCTTTTCGATTATAATAATTTGTAAGGTATTGACTTTGAATACATTTAACAAATAAAAACAAAAATTAAATTAGTTAAATTTAAACGTATAAAGAAAATAATGTTTCGTAGTAAAATTAATATTAGAAAAGTTTCTTCAGGAATTTTCTTCTGTTTATCCTTGAATGATTACCGGCCCTCAATCAACTTTTGGGGTCTACGTTGGCCGTAATTCTATTCTCTCGTCGTTGGTCGGATCTTGGTGGCTGGTAGGGTTGCGTCGATTGTGTCTGCCGGCAGCCTTGTTTCTTACTGATCTTTTCTGAATTGGTAATGCTCGCCTCGGCCATCTTTCGGATGATATCTTCTTAGGCGTGTGTTGCATCCTATTGATCGCGTAGTTCGGACTTTCTCCTGATTGTATCTTCCATGTAAGATAGTTCCTTTTGTGGACCTGTTTCTTCTTTCGATAACTCCCTGTTTTTTTAATTCCCTACCGCGAATCGTGTGGTTTTCCGAGGGATCAGACGGAGGGATGATTTTATTTAAATTCTTGACAAAGGTGTATTTGGCGGTCTGAAGAGTCACTGCACGAATATTTCCATCTGATTTGTAATGGATTCTGATTCTTCTTCCAATTTCCCACTCATTACGATTGATCTTGTTGTCCCGTATTATTACACTAGTATTACATACATCTATGCTTACTTGTCTTGATATCATAATGCTGGTTGATTTTTGCTTTGATGGCTCTGGTTGATAGGTTTTTTTCCGGCCGCCTTCTATCCATCGTAATATAGAGCTGCCCGGAGAATTACGGTCTCTGACGCCAGCTTGAGCACGCACTGCGCTGTTCATGTCGAATCTGAATTAATTCTTCAGCTGTTTCTTTGGCGTCTTTGTTGTGTTTATGAAGTTATCGACTTGGCAACGTTATCCTCTATAGTTATCTGTCAATGAGTCAATTAATCGGTTTTGACTGGTGGCAATATTTTTGTTTTTGTATCCATTCTGAAATTTCATTTCTTTCATTTACTATCAAATTTATTATCATTATTTTCTTAATACCAATCTTGAAGATAGATAAACATTTTCTTGAAGCTATTTACATTGTGTTCACATCATAATAGGTTATAGGCCCAGTAAACGCATCCATTGTGCAAGAACTGTAAAAATCGTGTGTAAGTAAATACGGTCTTGTTGACTGTATTCATTGCGTTATAAAAAACGTTTAGATTAACCAAAAATAAATAAAAATGGCTACCTCGAATGTGATACCAAATGTACCGAATATTGAGAAGTTAGAGATGAACAATTTTAGACTGTGGAAAATGCAAATAAATAATTACGCATTTGCCGGTTGATAAGTTATAAGGATTGTTCGACAACTAAGTAGCCTAACAACGAAAACGCAAGTTTTGTTTGACAAAAAACATTTTATTTTTCAATATAGCCTCCTGCTTGCTCAACACACTTATTCCAACGATATTCCAAATTAGCAATGCCTTCATTGTAGGTCGATGAATTCAAGTCCTCGAAATTGTTTTTTACAGCAGCGATTACCTCGGAATCAGATGAAAATCTCTTACCTCCGAGCTATTTTTTCAGATTTGGAAACAGATGATAATCGCTGGGAGCTAAATCTGGGGAATAGGGGGAGTGAGGCATTAATTCAAATCCCAATTCATTAATTATGGCCATTGCAATCGCAGACTTGTCAACAGGTGCGTTATCCTGATGGAGAAGCTTCGTCTTTGCCAAATGAGGCTTTTTCTCTTTGATTTTGTCGCTTAATTGTTGCTACAAATTCGCATAATACTCACCACTTATTGTTTTCCCCTTTTCTAAGTAGTCGACCAAAATAATTTCATGGGAATCCCAAAACTCAGTTTCCAAAACCTTTCCTGCTGACAAAACTGTTTTTGCACTCTTTTGTGGCGGAGAATCTTTGTGCATCCATTGGTTGGATTGTTCTTTGTTTTCGGGAGTGTAATGGTGGATCCAAGTTTCATCGAATGGTATGAAACGGCGTAAACAGTCCTTCAGCTTATGGCGACAACATGCCAAAAGGTTGCGAGAAACACTCAAACGATTCAGTTTTAGTTCCGGTGTGAACAACTGCGGCATCCAACTCGCCGAATATTTTTTTTCCAATTCTTCAGTTAGAATTCTGTGCACACTGTCATTTGAATACCCACTATGTCTGCTATCTCGCGCAGTTTTATTTGACGGTCATCCCAGACGACACAGTGGACATTTTCAATCACATCTGGGGCAGTAGCAGTTTTCGGACGTCCACTACGAGGTTCATCACTTGTGCTCCTACTACCACGCTTAACTTCAGCAACCCAGTTTTTAAAAAACGAAGGAGCGGATTCCAGTAATGTTGGGTCCAGCTCTGCTTTGATTTCGCTTGGTTTTAAGCTTTTCAAATGAAAGTACTTGCTCTCAACTCAGTTTTTTCCATTGTTTACAAAATCACTCAAGACGTTCACTAGCAGGTGCTGTCAAAAACAGATTAATTGACAGATCGCTCTGTACTGTTATATTTAACCTACTAAAGGACGATTCTATAGAATGATAAAAAGATGCCTGCAAATTCGCGCCATTTCTGTGTTAGGTCACGTAGTTACTGAACAATCCTGGTAATTGCAGCAGTCGACGCATCTACAATACGTCCTGGGGACGATGTATATATAGAACAAGCTACTTGGGACACCAAAGGTGGAGCAGCAATGTTAGCTATTTTGGATTCCCTGGACAGTCAGCTCGACTACAGCAGAGAATCGTCAGAGCTGTGGACAAGTTTGCTAGCAATTTATGAACGAAAAGATCCAGATGATCAGGCACATGCTGCAAACATGTTTAGTACTTATTGATATGATGGTACCCAAATGGCACAGCATATTGCTCGTGTAGAACATCTTGCTCATCAATGTAAATTGGCAGGTGATCCTGTGTCAGATGGACACAGTATCGCCAAAATTACATATAAATTACCGGAGAGATATCAAATGGTATTTTCCGCTTTTGAAATAATAGAAAGCGATGCAACGCTTACAAAAGAGGCATTAAAAAATATGTTGTTGCGTGCAAAGAGCAAGTTGACTAAGGCAAATGATAGTGGTGCATTAGTTTTGAAGCAAATACTGGTATATTCTAAATGGCGGATAATGGTAATATTAGGAGCAAAGGAATTGGATCAGTTCCGCTCGAACGTTATGTAAACGGAGAATGGCTGACGGGTACTCTGATAAATGTTCTGTACGTATCAGACCTGCAGAAAAATTTATTTAGCTGCTGCTTCAAAGCAGAATTTAACTGTTCAAACTAATTCCAATGAAATGTTTTTCTATCGTGAAGGTGAATTGAAACTGGTTGCAGAGAGAAATCAGTAAACAATTTGCATGTTTACCCAAACATGAAATTGTTAATTTGTTCAGAGAGCAAAATGTTAGCCAGGAAACGATATATAGTACAATAAACGTATGCGAAGAGGGTATTCCTTGCATTAGTCTGCCGAAAACTGGAAGATCTTATGTTACGGCAAAATACAGAATTAATAGACTGGTACAAAGCGTTCAAGACAGAATTGGAATCTCTAGTCGAAAAGCTGGATCGCCGTTTTGGGGTGTCATAAAACACTGTCCAGAGGATCTTGTCGTGTAACGGTGTAAAATATCGAAAAAGAAGGAAGTGTCTCAAATATACCCAGGCTCGAAAGAATATCGAGCTGTTGCAGAACTCTGAGACAAAGACATTTTTTGAGGAACCGTATGATTATAAAGGATATGGAAAACGAAATTTTCTGATAAAGTTTTAGTGTGGTGCGCGATTTCACAAGCCGGAAGTTCAATACCCTATGCTGGCCGAGTTCGGGGAGAAGCGGTGGATGCTGCGCTTTATTCTGAAAGATGTTTACTGAAACTGCTAAATTTGATTAATATTCATTATCAAAACGACTATAAAATCGTTTGACCTGATCTCGCTTCATGCCATTATGCCAGGATAACTCGCGAATGGCTAGAGCAAAATAACATTAATTATGCACCAAGGGAAGACCCCTCCCCCAATATTCCTCAAGCTCGGCCAAAAGAAGAATTTTGGTCATTATTGTGTTGCAAGGTTTATGATAACGGTTGGGAGGCATTTTCATGAAGCCCACCACACCTAGAAATTTAATTTCAGCATACATAGATGGGGTCCACTCATGCAAACGGGAATTTGGTGTTACATCTGTAGCTTCAAGAAGTTGTGACGCATAATAATTGGTCTCATTGCAGTTAAGAGAGATTACTTTGTCATCAACAACAGCGCCAACAAAATCCCCATGGAGTGCCATTCGCTAAAAGGGCTGCAACATCTGCTTTTACACCAGATGAAAACGAATGGTATGCGTCTCTAGTTGCCAGTAGTTGGACCCCATGCGTAGTCTGCTGAAATCTTCATTCCTCTGCGGTTCTGTTTCAGATAATAGTAAAGGTTCAACAACTTCATTTGGAGGAGTTTGTGGACAATAATCTGCTTATAGATGGTTGTGCAGAACAAATATTCCAAGTAGACGTTGACGGTCGTTCTTGTAAAAAATCTTTTGTACAGTTTCAGGTTGGGAATTTGAGGATGAAGATCTTCTTCGTCTGAATCATATTCAAATAACGAATCGCTGTCCGCATCCTCGAAAGGTTCTTCGTGGGATATTCCTCCGAAATTTTCCGCTAGTTCTTCCAGCTGTTCTTGTGTGGGAGGAACTTTTCTTCCACTCATCTACGTTCTACAAAATTATGTAAAAGTAACAATTTCTGTTCTGTACATAAAGGAATTGTATTTACTCTTACTGTAATTATTCGTATTTATAATAATAGACTATAATAGATAGAGCACACCAAGCAGAAAAATTCCGATAACAATGATAACATTCATAAAGTCATGCACTTACATTGGTTAGCAAGGTTATGTTATAATCAGCTGGGATCAACAGATCACAGAGCACTTCATGCGCTTTGTGGGCCCCGTTGATCCCACCCACAATTTTTTACTTTTGTTTCTAAAAACTCACGCTATTTATTAGAATAACAGGCGGCATAATGATTTTCATATGAAATTACATAGTATAATGATATCGGCCCGTAGAGACATTTTTTGAGAAAGATGTATGGCAGACCACGTGTTAACCATTATATGTGTTGAGAATATTCTTTATTTGCACGAAAATGCCTGAAGCAAGTTTATATCAAGACAGTCTCTATTGGTATAATTAAGTAAGTAAGGTAGGACTAGTAAAAAACATAGTAATAGCTAGTAAACATCTTTTCAGTATTTTTAAGATTAGTTCGAAAGTAGATAATCATAGTTAGCTCTAGTAATAATAAAAAACTTTAATACTTGGACAAAGGCATTAAGAGACACATTAAACTTTAAAGAAGCAACTCAAAATCTTAATCTACCCTCGTCTTAAATGCACATCTTACAAGGACGGTGGCGTAGAATTGTGGAGCAAGAGGCTAAATCGGCACGAAGTGGCAGCAGCACTTCGTGTGTGGGTGGAAGCGGCGACAGTTTGTTGCGCTAATGGCATACATGACAAGCTTTAAGGGACATACACCCATCACCCCCTGCCGCCCGTCGAATGCGCCTGAAGAACCACCGCATGTATATACTTCACATATATAACACTTCGTTGAATGTTCTCGTTGCGATGCTGTGGATGGATCGATTTTTAAATTTACTCAAGAATAAACAGGTTTCGTTGAGGATCTTTCTTAGATTTTTAAAAATTTGTTGAATGTTTACATCACTTTGTTTTTCTTGTAATAACGAAATCTATATATATATATATATATATATATATATATATATATATATAAATAATAGATCAAC
>WYDF02038805.1:0-12523 GCA_009867245.2 Adranes taylori | reverse complement strand
CAGTAAATAAAAAAATGATAAAAACATCCAGGAGGCTCCATCTACACAATGACAAATGAATTGAGTTTCATATAAAAAGTTTTTTTATAACAATTTTTTCTTGCTCAAAAATTAAAAGAAGGCTCGATTTTCCGGTGGCGGGGCGTATGTATATTCAAGAATTTCTCCTTCCCTATGAGACCGATGTGGATAAAAAAAATTTGATAGACTGATGGAGCCAGATGCAGAAGATGCAAACAAAAACTATTCTGCGGAATGAAGTTTTTTTTTTATTTTTTTAATAAATCCAATATGGTGGACATGAGCATTTCTTTT
Organism: Adranes taylori; assembly: GCA_009867245.2. Taxonomy (NCBI): domain Eukaryota; kingdom Metazoa; phylum Arthropoda; class Insecta; order Coleoptera; family Staphylinidae; genus Adranes; species Adranes taylori. Next base: position 12,208 of record WYDF02038805.1, on the reverse strand, counting down.
TGTTTAGAAATTTCGTATTCAAACTAGGAGGCTGAAATTTTGCAAACATATAGTACCTTGTATTACGCATCGAATAAAAAAGTCCCATGTTGCCAAGTTTTATAAGAAGCGGTGTTGCCACATTTAAAGTTTAATACATTTTTGAAATATCTAAGGAACGACAAAAGATAGGACATTTGAATAAACTTTTTTCTACAGGCTACATAAAGGTCCTTTGATTTTATTTGAAACATTTTTTCGAAAATCACAATTTAACATATATACAGGATGTTCTTTTTTTTTGACAATTTTAGGGTCCGTTGTCTAGAAACGTTTCGCAAGAATTCTTTTTAAATTTATTGTATCGAAAAATAATTTAATATTTAAGGAATTAACCGATTTTACAAAACTCACATGTCATAGCCTCGGAGTAATTTGACCTTGATAAGTGTCACCCCTAAATATCTCGGTTCCTATGAAAGTTGGAAAAATGAAACTTGGGAAACGTATGTAAGATTAAGCGATGTCAATTTTGCCAGTGTGAAAAACTGAATATACTTAATCAATTTTCAGCAATAAAAAAAAATTCAAAAACTTTATAGAAATACCCTTTATATTTTCTTATACCTTGTAATTCTATTTAAAATGATACCACGCGTAATGGATCTAACTCTTATGGTTTCAAAGATATGATCCTTAATCCTTAAAAATTTCGCAACGAGTAGCGATGGCAACCGACATTCAACAGCCATACATGCATGTAAAGCCCACATGATAGCTCATATGTGCAAAGTTACAGGAAAAGTTATTTTACGGTGTATGAGACATATATACTGCTTTCGTTGCTATTGAATAAATGTTGTTATCAGTGGCGTGTGCACATTATAATTTTGAGAGGTTTTCAAAATAATTATTTTATTGAGAAATTCAGTTTTAAATTTAGAAGACGGAAATTTCGCTCTAATATAGTATATTGTATTATACATCGAATGAAAGCAATGCCATCCTTGCAAGTAGTATAGAGCGTGACGTTGCCACATTAAAAATTTTAGAAACTCTTTGATATATTTCAGGAACTATAAAAGATAGGACACTTAAATAAACTTTATTATATAGATTACCAAAAGCTCATTCAATTTTATTTGAAGCATTTTTGTCTAAAATAACAATTTAACATATACACAGACCGTTTTTTGTTTTGTAAAGTTTGCGATCGATTTAGTTCAGACCGATTATTTTACTACATTAAATATCACGGTTCCAATGAAAGTTGAAAAATAAAACTTGGGGAAGTGTTGGTCTCAGGAACTTCGTTTACGCAAAGCAGACACGAACAAAAAGTGACCGAGGGTTTCATGGGTACGCGGTTTATAGGTTAGACTAATGTTATTTAGTTTAGCCGAAACGTTATCGTGTTTATTGAATTTAATAAACGACTTAAAAGGTGACAGTCAAAACAAAAAGGTTCAACATTTGTTTTATGCAAGATATAACAAAATGTAGAACTTCTAGTATATGAAAAATGGGGTGGCCAACACATCCACGAATTTTTTAAGATTACATCAATACCAAACAACGCTTGGCTAGTATCTTATAAGATGTCTTACAGAATCGCGAAATGTAAGAAGTCTCATACCATCCCAGAAGAACTTATCCTACCGGTTGCTGTAGATGTGGTGAACATCCACATGGTGGGCGAGTCTGCTGGGAAGCTGCTTTTAAAAGTGCCTTTGTCCAATAACACAATTAATAGGAGAATACGGCACATTGAGAAAGATATCAATTGAAAAAATTTTGATTGCAGCTATATGAGGCTACGGATAATAATAAGGATGCTAATTTGACATGCTAAGTACGGTTTATAAATGGTAATCATATAAAAGAAGACTTTCTGATTTATAAGAAGATCACTGCAGAAGCGAAGGCTCAGGACCTGTTCGAGATTCTTGATACATTCATATCTGAAAATAATTTAAATGTGCCTAAGTGCGCTAGCACCTCGTTACGGATGGCTCGCTCCATATCTGGCTGCTATAGAGGATTATAGGCACTTGTTCGAAGAAAATCACCAAATGCACTATGGACACATTGCATTATTCATATCAAACATTAAAAACTACACAGAATAATTTTTTAAACGTGCCTAATCCGTTCGCTGTAATTTTGAAACTATCCGTCCACAGGAGGGTTAATGATTTTGTCGCTACTATTTTTGGTGGGCTCATTTCGATGGAACCATATAAAACATGATTTAACATTGTATATCGTTTAAACAAAAAAAAAATACTCAGATGACAAGTATCTCAAAAAATGCAAGAAGAAATTGACGTGAAGCATTCAATTATTTGGAGTACAGTATATAAGTTGAAAAAAGAAAAGCGTAGGCTGTGAAACAGCAGGAGCTCGCCACACGATTAGTTGTTCAAATGGGATGTGGAATACAAACTATGAAATATGTTGGACAAGGGAAAGTTGGAATAAACCGGTTACTTGTATTTATTTTAATATTTTTGTTTTAGCCTACGCGTGAAATTATTTCGAATTGTTTTAGTTTTATTTCTTTCTTTGAGTATTTTAAATTTTTTTGTGTTCATGCTTCAAGCACTCAACAACATTTCGATTGGCTTGAGCGAGTCTGCTGAAATCTACCGCTTTTCTTTCAGCGAATTTATGATATTGCGTTGAGACATATTCATCGAATTTATCCAAAGCATTTTCCCAGTTTGTAAGCAGAGACTGCAGTGTTTGTTTCCCCGCGTAGTGCTTGTTCCTTTTGTATATATTGCAAAGCCAAAACCCCTACCTACGCCCATGTATAACATCAACATATAAGATCAGAAAAATTCGAATTTGTTGAATTTGTAGAGCTTTCAAATGCAAAATTAAAGTATTTTAATTTACGACCTTCAAACTAATAAATATTAACAAAAGATCATTTATTTGTGTCAACACACTTTAATTTAGAATCCACCTAACATCACTAATGATAAACAAACTGGTTGAAGAGATGAGTTTCTATTTTTTATAGTTTAATTTTATTTTTCATTTATTTCCAAAATATAAATTCATTCAATTATTTTTAAAATATAAATTCGTTATTTTGTAATCAAGATATTTTTTAATACATATGTGATAATTTTATATGCTCAAATATAGTTTTTAAACAAAATTCATTTATTTGCTTCGAAATACAGTAATTATTCATTTAAAATATATAAATTTAAATGTTTATTTAAGAGGCCTGACCGTCTATGACGAACAGACATACACTTCATACAGCCGACAGCCGAGAAAATTAATAATAATCCTACAATTCCCATGGATGTAATAGGATAGATGTACCTATATAAATTATTGGTGATTTTTTTTAGATTTTGTTTTTCACTCAATTCTAAAATATGTTTTTACACAGTGGATACGTTCCACCAAAATCCGTGTAAAAATGTGATAGAATATGTATGTATTGCACTTCTTGCTTGTGGGTCTACAAAAATTTAAACAATAGCAAATTATAGTGAAAATATCTCTTGCTATCTAAATTTGTTTATTTTGTTTTTCAGTACGCTGCATTTTGGAATAGAGTATTGAAACTTATTAGGCGGGCGGCCATACACACATGTTCCCTCCTTTCGGGAAAGAACGTCACATGATGGAGAGAAAGAACGTCACGACAAAATGGTGCGCAGTGCGCAGGATTCAAAAATGGGTCAGATCATTCATCACATGATTCAGCAGCGCAAGTAGCTGTCAAAGGAAAAATTATGTGGTGTACAGGTTAAAAGTGTCATTTGACTTGTCATGTACGAGCGTTGTCACGCTATAAATCACTTCCCGTGCTTTCACGGAGCTTCCATATAATCAAAATGCAAATCATTCGCCAGATGATTTCAAAGGCGCCATTCTTTCCCGAAGGGACAGAACGTGTATGTATGGTCATTATTCTAATTTGTGAGAACTTAATATTAATTGCAAAATTGAAAAATGTTACCAACATACGACGAGATCTCGTTTCGACGTATTGGCGTACTCATCAGGCAAGTGGACTTGGACTATATTACAATGGACTATATCACAATATACCGATTTTTCACAATGTACCATTAGATTTAAACTGTTACATGCACTTGCGTCGAAAAGAGATCTCGTCGTAAGTTGGTAACATTTTTCAATTTTGCAATTAATATTAAGTTCTTCTGTCATTGTTGGAAGAGTTGAGACCTCTATCAAAAAGCATGTATTTCAAAATAAACTACAATTTTTTTTTAACTCAATTTGATAAAATGAGCGCACGAGAGTGGACAGATAGGGAAATTTTTCAATTAATGAATCTTTATGAGGAACAAGAATGTTTGTGGAATGTTAAACATAACTCGTGCAGAAATCGTGATAAAAATAATAAGTTTGTATGAAGAATTTGCGACAAAATTTAAGAATTGTAATGCTAAAGAAATACTAAGAAAGCTGTAACTTAGGAAATCAGGTTATCTTAAATTGAACTGATTGTAATTCAATTCACGTTATAAGGACAAGTAAACAAAAATCCAAATGATTGAAAATTAATTTAAAACGAAGTTAATAAAAAATAAAGTTTGAAAACATTATTTTTTTATAATAAATAATTGGGATGTTATTATTAAGAAATATGCCGTCGCCCGGAACTTATTTAAGTATAAACTATACAATGTAAATAAAAACAATAAACAGTAACAAACATCAGCTGTCCTTGCGACTTGAGTTTAACAAATTTCCTTGCTATTTTACTTTAGTGACGTCGTTTCGGATGTCCATCCATCGTCGGACTGCTTGTCATTTTCCATCTGTCAGTTGTGATTCGATAGTGGCGCTGTTGTCGGTTTGATCTGTTCTACCAGTGTTGTTTTTTTTGTGGTGTTCTTTTTATAGTAATTTTAGTGGGGTGAGGATTCTTTCAAATTTGCAGTTTAGTTGTTCATTGATTAGTTCTTGGTGGATTTTATTTTTGTAAATTTCGATGTATTCTTTGATTTCTAGGTTTCTATTGGTTCTTTTTAAGATTGTCATTGTATCAATTTGGGTGGCTTCTAGTGTGAAAATGGTTCACATAGTGTGAATGGTATATGTCTGGGCGTTTGAATGCATATTGCTGTTCTCTGAATCTTGTTTTGCAATTCCTATTTGTTTTTCCAATATATAATTTTGCACATGTGCTGCATGTCAATTTGTATATACCAATTTGTTTGTATATATTCATGTTGGTGATATTCCTGTGGAATTGTTCTTTTAGGTTATTTTGTGTTCTATATGCAATTTTAAAACCATATCGCTTGAATATTTTTCCTATTTTATGTATCTTTATCATGGTACGTTAGCGTTATGTATTTAGGGTTTTGTATGTTGTTTTCTGTAATCCTGGTTTCATTATTGTCTCGTATATTTTTCATATTTCTGTTTTGTTGTATCCACTGGGTTTGCCTATTTCTATTATCCTTTGTTTTTCTTTTTCATCGTTTTCTTTTGATAATGGAATATATTTCAGCCTATTGAAGAAGGTTGTGAACCCTGCATATTTATGCTTAGGCTGAAGAACAACGGGCTGAGGCTGAAAAACATTTCACTACGAGTATCAAAATAAAATGACGAAAAAGAAAAACAAAAGATAATAGAAATAGGCAAAACTAATGGATACAACAAAACAGAAATAATAAAAATATACGAGAAAATAATGAAACCTACAACCAGGATTACAGAAAACAATACCCAAAACCCTAAATACATGACGCTAACGTACTATGATAAAAATACATATAAAATAGGAAAAATATTCAAGTCATATGGTTTTAACACTGCATATAGAACACAACATAACCTAACAGAACAATTCCACAAGAATATTACCAACAAGGATAAATACAAACAAAGCGGCATATACAATGTGTAAAATTATATATGGAAAAAACAAATTGGAACTTCAAAACAAGATTCAGAGAACATAAATATGCATTCAAACGCCCAGGCATGTACCATTTACACTATGCGAACCATCTTCACAACTAAACTGCAAATTTAAAAGCATCCTCAGTCCACTAAAATTACTATATAAAGAACTGCGCAAAGAGAAAACCGACAACAATGGAAGAGCAGATCAAACCGACAATCAAGTCAGAACTGACAGACGGAAAATGACAAGGAGTCCGACGATGGACGGATATCGGAAACGACGTCACTAAAGTAAAATAAGTGTCCGGGGAAGAAAATATAAATAATTATTAAATGGAACATGTTACAAATTCTATAAACAATAAAATTAAATTAAAAACATATAAACCTGCAATCAAGTCACACAGCAGACTGCGTGTTGATTGTCAAGTCGACACAGAATTGTCCTGGTCGAGAGACTAAAGTCACTGTTGAGCCTCCGACAACTAGCTCGAGACTGTAAGTGATCTCAAAAGGACAACATCCTGAGACCAATCTTAAGATTTTCTCTCGAGATTTTATCTCAAGTTGAGTTTAGTTACGATACCTAATCCCATGTAGATGGAAAGGTGAGCTCTACGTGAAATTTGAATTGGTCAACTGTTGTAAAGTTATTTACTTCAAACTAGAGTTCCAATCTCTGCATACTCACCGTGTTGTATACAGTAAAAACAGCACTGCTTTCCAGATGGTTAACAGATTGAAAAAGTTAATACAGAAACAAAGTGGTAACGTTTAACGCCTTCCATGATATTAAACTTTCTTTCGAAAATATTTGTGCAACCGAGACTCTTGTCTGGTTCGATTCGCACTACTGGAGTGTCTCGTTGTGGACACACGGGTTGTTAAGTGATGTAGACAAGCAAGGTATTTATGCTGTCGGGTGCGCGGTTGACACTGTCATTCTAACCTAATTCAATTTCAATTCACCCAAAGTGGGTAAAAACTGGTCAACGAACAGAGGTTTTAATATTAGCCATCAGAAGACTTCTTACAAGTGGAATGTAGTTGGCTTAGACTATCAAAAACTTCATGGAACAAAACTAGCGCTGCAAGGAGATAATACATCCGAGAAAGAACGATTTCAAACTCAGGTGTAGTGATCCGTTTTTTTAAAGGCTGCAAACCCAAATATTTTTGTAAACCTTCGGACAGTCAAAATTCATGAGCTATTATATAGTTTGTTGATTAGCCAAAGCGTCCCGACCACATATGTAGAACTGATTCAAATCATCTATGCTAAAGTCATCTTATGTGTAAAGTTACATCAAACTACAGATGACTTTCCAATCCAAAAAGGCGTACGCCAAGATGCCACCTTGTCCCCCAAATTGTTTACTGCAACCTTAGAGGAAATGTTTAAAGCCCTTGCATAGGGGGAAAGTGGTATTAACATAAACGACTCTTACATCAGCTATCTACGGTTTGTTGACGATAGTGTGCTTGTTGCTCATATGGTGACAGAGTTGAGTCCGCATTTCAATGAACTCAGCGAGTCAAGTAAACAAATTGGTCTTAAAATCAACTTCTCCAAAACAAAGATTATGTCCAATTCTCATCTAGAACGTTTAGATATCTATAAATAGATATCTATACCTGGGACAAGAAATTACTATGGATGGGGAATTCATCAGAAAGATAAAAAGAAGAGCGAAACTTGGTTGCATATCTTTTAGGAGACACAGCAAGACATTCAAGTCTAGCATATCTCTTCATATGAAATCGCAAGTCTTCAACCAATCTGTTCTCCCAGTCCTAACATACGGTTGTGAGACATATACTCTAAAAAGCAATATATAAAAGCTTCGGACAACACAAAGAAGTATGGAGAGGTATATCCTGGGAATTACACTAAGAGATCGACGTAGATGTGAATGGATACGTAGTAGGACAAATGTAGATTACGTTTTAGAGAGAATTTACTCTTTAAAGTGACAATAGGCAGGTCACACAAGCCGTTGAAACGACGAAAGGTGGTCCAAGAACATAGACTGGAGTCCGAGACATATCGTTAGGCCCAGATCAAGACATTAGACCTATGGATCGATGGAGTACTGAAAGAACACGTTTTTGGGACTCACCTGGACAACGTGAAACCATAAATCCTGTTGGTTAAATATATATATATATATATGTGACTGAACTATTGGTATCCAGAAGATCCAAACTATTCGGAACAAAGAAAGTACTAAAATTCTGTAGTGATACAAGAACCGTTTTAGTTTCACACAGAATATTTAGAATTTTTTATTTATTTAAACACATTTTATTACCAGATTCACAGCATATCACAGCAATCCATTAGATATAATCTAAGATGTTACTCGTAGCGGACCGGAAATATGAGCATAATATTTTTTGGTAAACATCCGGCACCGAAAATAGATCACCATCGGTTATGACGGAACGTGCACAAAATAAACGACCTATACACAAACACGCGATACAAATGCGAAAAATAAAGTAAAAAAAATTAAAGATAGTATGATGATGTTAGCGTAAGCAAGCAAATTTATAAAACACAGAAATAGAAATAAGCAATGCAATGCGCGGATGCTCGACAACAAAGTAATTTTAAATAAATTATATCAGATACAAAACTGTATTACATGCATTAATGTTTAGAATAAGAAATGATTGCATTTGAGTATTTAGAGAGACAGTGGCCTACTGCGCTTTAGATCTTTCGAAATTTGGATTTACCTATTTTAACCTAAGAATAGATCAATGGCTAGAAATCAATGGCCTGCATCTTAACGCACAGAAAGCGGAGGCCACATGGTTATCCACTAAACGTAGCAGACGACCGTCCGGAACATAGTTTCGTATAAAAGATCAAAAGATCTCTGTAAAGAGGAGTATAAAATTCCTGGGAGTTACAATAGAGGGTAGTCTGATAGTCTGAAATCTGAAGCCAACACTGAGATGACATAAATAAATAACAAGTTCCTTAAAACAACTTTTTAATCATTTAGAAGATTCATGCGCTATCGAAGATGGAGACGTAGCTGAATGGATGGACTACGAAAATGATGTAGATCACCAGCGTCTAAGCGATGATGAAACCGTATTAGCGTGTTCTTCAAATCCACATCCCGATATCGAAGAGACAGACAGTTGAGATGACGAATTCCTCAAGGAAGAAACGCAACTGATCTCTCATGGAGAAGCTATAGATATGCTTAGGAAGCTGATGTATTTTGAAAAGCAAAATAAGCTTCACCATTAAAACAAAAAAACTATGAAGGACTTTTTTGAAAATAAATAAACGTTGATTTCGATGCAAGTAAAGTTTAAATTTGTATTTCATACATTGTACAACTGTATTTCAATTACAACATCTTACATTAATACTGTAATAATTTCAGTAAAAGCTATAGTGTACGTATATTATACAATTCCGGTTTATCCGGACTTTCGTTCATCTGTACAATGTCTGGTCCACTCTAGGCCGGTTAAACGGGTCGTACCGTATTTCCATTAAGATTAATACAATTTTGTATTCGTTTAAACCAATTTTCGAAGCACTTTTTCCACTCTTAATTGAGATACCACGGAAACAAGCCTTTTGAACGCATCAATCGCTTTTTCAGGTGTCGAAAAACAATCACACCGCAATTTATTTTTGATAAATTGTGCGGGAATCAAAAAGTAATTGGCTGCCAAATCAGGACGAAAACGGTGGATGACCCATCTAATCGACATTTGAGTGCGCAAAAAATCATTTGTTTAAGCCGATGTATGAGAGCTTGTCGTAGTGAAGAATAGTCCGTATTCGGTAGTTGGTTTTCCTTATTTCTCCAAAGACTTCTGCCAAACAAATGAATATGTACCATTCAGAATTGACCGTGGTACCTTGCACCAATGGTACGGATACCAAATGTCCCAAAAAATAGGCGACCATTTGCTTCAGAGTATTTCGTGCGGGAACAGCTTTGGATCGTCTTGAAAAACACACACAGTCGAATGCTGTTTATTTTCGGGCTCTTATTCGGGCTATAGATCGTATTTTGTAAGCATTTTTTTCGACCAATTGATATGAGTATCTTTTTGAGGGATTGTCAAATAATGTAGGATCCAACGCAAAAAAATCTTTTTCGCGACAAAATAGTTATGTAATATTGAAGGTATGCTCGTCCCACTAATGCCCAAGGATGCTTCGATCTCACGATAAGACGCATGGCGATCTTGCAGTAACAGTTCGTGCAAAACAACAATGTTTGCCGGAAGAACAACCGATTTTGAATGACCTGTCGTTCAGAGAAACTCGGCCACGATTGAATATTTCAAATTTGATCCTTGACAGTACTTCATCGTCAAAATTCGAAGTAGGTCATCGATGCACTGCTATTGATGCAGTGCATACATTTAAATGCCTCTTCGATGCACGTCTAAAAGTTGTAAAAAATGTTCACGATTTAATTCCATTTGTGGCCAAAATGAATTTTTCAAGTTAATAAGTAACACAAATAGCGATCGTAGGTTGAAACATTTAGAGTACGAGACACGAGTTGCCAAATCCCAAAATATAAAAAGAACCTCGTAGTACCGTGGTTTATGTATCAAATGAAATTAGCCATATTGCATTATTTTCAATTAAACGAGACGCCGTCTCGTGTAAAATTAAAAATATTTTTGACTATATCTCAGAAATTATTAAACTTTCAGAACATTCAAAGAAATGTTTGAATAATATTTTAAAAGATGTTTTGATTTTTTAACTTTTATCTAAAATGGCAATTTAACCTAATTGATAATACGAAGGTCTTATTGATTCAAACTTTGGTATCCATTTTCTCAAATATGACCGCCAAAATTTTTTTCAAACGTCTTGGATCAAACAATTGTTATTTGGCCATCTTGTACACTTTTTAATATATTTGTTGAATAATAAATCAGATGTGGTTTTTCATGAGTATTAAATCTGCTAGTAATGTTAATAATTATAGATTTGAAATTAATATGATTAACCCTGCTTTGAAAAAATCACCGCACCCGGGCATCAAACCCGGAACCATCGGCTTGCCGGTCAGGTGCTCTACCAACTGACCTAGCGGGGTGATGATCTCAAAGAACAACTAACTCCTATATTTATTATACAATTGCAAAGTCAACAATATGTAATTCTTTAAACAGTACATTTCGTCAACTAAACCAACTTAGCATCAAAGCAATTCGCTTCATCCGCCAGGTGTAGTTACTTGTGTTATTTGGTATTATATTTCTACGTATTAATGTGCTCCATGTTCACGCCTTAATTAATACGTAGAAATATAATACCAAACAACACAACTACCTACAAATAAAATAATATAAAAGCAGAGTAACAGTATTACAAAGTACAGAAAACAATACAATAAAGTTCATATGCAATAAAATTTTGTTACAATAGACATAAAACTCGTTAGTGGAATATGGAGCACAGTCTATCAATACTGCTTTTAATTTGCTTTTAAAACTAAAAAAATCGTACATGATTTTAAATAATTTGATACTATGTACAATTTACAACCAGTATAGAAGACACTTTTATTTCGAATGAACTTAAGTTGTGTTGAGGCAATAAAAACAACTCCTTGTGCCTAGTAGAATATTCACTCTCCCTTATTCAGGAAGCAATCGGGTAAGTCTCCAAGAAACTCCTCCGCAGAGAAACCTACATTTCCTTCCACTGCAATACCGTCTCCATTGTTACAATTCCGTTATTATAATGGAACTTGTAATCGGTAACCGGGAACTTGTAATCGGTTAACTCCAGTGGAGTGCGGCATAAAATTGGCCCCTCAGAAATCAGAAATCTTCTTTCCTCTGACAATGTCCATATTCTCTCCATAATGAAGACAAAAGTAAAATCCGACATTAATATATCAAATTATCGAGTCTTACAATGCAACAGTCTTCGCGGAGCAATTATGAGCACCACATAGATTTTAGAGACAGAGCCACTAATAATAAATGCGAAATATTAATTAATTGCATAACGCAATTCACTATTCGAAAAATCAGGAACACCGAACCAATCTTCACTGGAAATGGTATCTCGATTATCGACTACATCATAATCACAGAAAATTTAATTCACCAAATCGATTCAAAATGTTTTGCCGGCAAGTCAATTACTTCTGACCATTATCCGCTCTTAGTCAAGACTAATCTTGACAACGCACCCGAACCACCTCCCACACAAATCACCATATATAATAATAATAATAATAATAACCTTTATTGGCATTTCAAAAACAAAATACAAAATACATTCCAACTAATTCTAAAA
>WYDF02038794.1:0-12523 GCA_009867245.2 Adranes taylori | reverse complement strand
GGCATTTTCGCATCTGGCATTGTCGAGGTTTAGAAAAAGTCTGAAAACCTTATTATGTAATGATTCTGGCATACGCTTCTTGTGTTGGTGCTTATTGTGTCAAGTACGGTAACAAATACCGTGCATGAAACGCAGATCGTTGATGGTGGTCGTATACTGATGTCGAAGCTGATGTGGTGGTATCGTAGATGCATTTTGGTCTGGTTTGTTGTTGGTGTAATGGTGTCGTCTCGTTTGTCCATCAATTTTTCTTTGCTAGATTAGTCGCTTCTCAATCTCTATGACCTCTCTGGTAAGTTTTTGCAATAGTGACTATTCGTTTTCAAGAAAAGTCGGAATCAAGAAACGACTAAACAGGATGGGGAAACGAAACAACAACCAAAACATTCCTAGCGTTTGAAAACTTGTATTACATCCGTAACATGAAAATAATCGAGAGAAAAATTACACCAACAACAAACCAGACTAAAAATGTATCTATGATACGACCATCATCTGAGTCCACTCAATCATCCAGTATACGACCACCATCAACGATCTCCCTTCCAGACACGGTATTAGTCACCGTACTAGGCACAATAGGCATCAATACAAAGAGGGCAATAAGAGCGTATGCTAAAAGCATCGCACAATAAGTTTTTCAGACTTTTCTAAGCCTCAACAATGCCACATGCGATTTATAGGATGCACAAAATTAAATTAAAACAATAAATAATTTAAAAACATCGATAAATAAAAAATGGGTTCAACTGGAAATGAATAAAAATTTTACATCGAGCTTCTCGTATGCGCAACGACAATATTCAGATAAAAAATAAAATACATTAGGTTATACAAACATCAGTCGGGACATTGATCGGTACATTAATCGGTACACTGATTGAAGCCGTTTGCATTGCTTGCAGAAATTTCAGCGAACCATCACAGTTCTTCATATGTGCATCCATTACACCTTTCGAAATGAATCCTTTACCACACAATCGACACAAATAAGGTCTTTCGCCCGTATGTATCCTCTCATGTATACGCAATGAGCTACGCTGTGAAAATCCTTTCAAACAATATCTACAAATGAATGGCTTTTCACCGGTATGGACGCGTTCATGTTCCTTAAGCAGATCTTTCTTACTAAACGTTTTCGGACATAAAGGGCATTCAAATGGTTTATATCCAGTATGTATACGCCTATGAAATTTCAATTTTTCTTTGCTAGATAATTGTTTTCCACAGATATCGCATACGGTACACGTTTCTTGGCCTTCATTGTGTTTACTCAATTTATGTCTGCGTAGACCAGTTGATGATGTATAATGCTTATTGCAGATAATACAGTCGTATTTGACTAGAGGTGTGCCGGTAATAATTTCCCAATGTTGTGTAACTCTATGCGAGCTTAGAAATCGTGAATACATAAAATGTTTTCCGCATATCTCACATTGGAACGGTTTTTGACCGGTATGGAAATATTTATGTTCAACAGCGTGCGTTGATACAGCAAATATCTTATCACACAATTCACATTTATAACCAGAACCCACGTGTGTTTTAATATGTGTACTCATCCCATATTTGGTTTGACTTTTGTAGTTGCAAATATGACAGCTGTATCGAGCATCTATACTATGATTGATGGAATGTAATCCAAAATCCAAATGATTTTTAAACGTTTTATCACATAAATCGCAATGTATAGGCGTTTCTTCATCAGGTACCTCAATTTTAGGCAATTTATTCTTTTCTCGTTTAACTGTCACACCTTTTGGTTTAGGCGTATTCGGAGCACGTTTCCGTTTGGGTTTTTGCCCTTTCGACGTTTCGTTAGAGGCTTCATCTTCATCTTCCTCTTCTGTTGTTTTAATTGTTTTCAATACTGTTAATAATTCGTCGACATATTGTTCCGGTTCTTCCTTTATTTTTTTAGATTTATATTTTTTCTTAGGCGTTGACCTAAAAAATAAAAGATTGTAGAGAAATTTATTTAAAAACTAACTTTTATTGGCGTCAATTAAAGGACAAGGAATTGGCATCTTTGGAATAGGAATTTATGAAAACCCTGTTTTATTAAATCTAAATATTTTTTATTTCGTTATATACATAATTACTTACATAATATAGTAAGATACATATTAAATTATTTCCTATTTACGTACATTTTCCTGAATGTTACACATATTCTAGTTTATAATCGCAAGTAAATTTTACACAATACATTTATGGCTTTCAATTATTTATTTTGATGGTTCCATTGTCATTAAACCTAAATTCACATAATTCTCAGTGGAAGTATTTATATTTATTTTAACATAAATTTAGCAGTGTAATAATAAAACATTTGCAAAAGAAAGTATGAAAAATAAACTTATACTGGTGATTTAAAAAATATGAAATGACTTTTATAAGGTATTGGAGCCTAATATTAATGTTCTGATCTGAATGAAAGAAAACACCCTAACTGCATCTTCTTTTGGTACAAGATGAGCAACACTTTGAATGACAATTAAAGTGGAAAACGCAGCTGGGGAGCGAATATATGCTGGGTTGAATAGTGGACGTCACTTAATAAGGGATACAGGCTACTCTCTCGTATTAGGAAAAGAACCTCGTCTCCTATGGTAAACTCGTAAAGCAATTTTGGTCCTGACTTTGACGGCCAAAAGATACTACATAATTCATGGAGGAACTAATCGGAATCTTAAAAGAAAGTAGACTAGACGAACATGATGTAATAGTATGCAACGTGTATTAAAGTCATCCAGGATGTGCCCGAAATAAGCATCCTAACAGTGATGTAGGAAGTCATGTGCAGTAAGTGCGACCCGCACCGGGTATCAGCTCTGAGAAGGCGACAAAAAATTGCCAGTTTCATATTAATGCGCCTTTTTGTTACATAAACGATATGATGCTGCAATGATATAGTATTATTATGTAGGGGGAGCGGTTGTTCTTATTTCTTTTGAATTGTGCTGGTGGTCAAGTCAATAAACATAAAAATAACAAACAAGAAAATGATAAATTGGAAGACAAAGTAGAAGAATGAGGAGGCAAAGAAGAAGGAGCAAATGAAGAAGAAAATCATAGTAATATTTTGTTTTCTGACATCTCGGATTGGTCTTTCTCTGTTGCAGATAACCTAAGAGTTGACATTTGTTTTAGTTCAGAGGCAAAGGGAGAAGACGAAGGGTGCTAACCGATAGTTGGTGTTTGACTGGTTCTATACCAGTTAGCTAAATGGTGAGAAGATTCTAAAAACCTGGAGTACACCCTTTTGAAACAATTCCATTATGTGTGACTTTTTTAGAAACTCAGAAAGTTTCAGCGTGTTTTTTTTTCAGTTTCTACTCATAGATAGACGATTCTTATGACAAATGTTAAAGTTACAGTTAAGCAATGTTTAGAAGCAACATGAAGTGTTCACTACGAAGCTTTGATGATAAAGTACTTTAAGAAGATTTTCGTTACCATCAAGAAATTGTGTGATGCTCCTGAAACGATTGAAACCAGAGGAGCAGCTCAAACTTGGTTGCCTACAATAGTTCATTTCTCATTCTTGTGTTTATAGAATAATATCTTAGAAGAAGTTAACCACATTCCAAAGTATTTGCAGATTCTTGGAATCAACTTCTCATCTGTTATCAAGATGAGAAGTATAAAGGTTTGTTTTTTAAAAGACGAAAGAAATAAACTTGTTAAGGAAGCACTGCAATTTGCAAAAGATACAAGTGAACAGATGGGTATTTCTGTAGTAAACAGAAGAACTGTTAGGATAAAGAAAAGATCGATGTTAGACTGTATTGACAGATTTCAACAAAAAAAAAACGGTACATGTTGCATAGACTGTATATCAATTCGGTTTCCAGTGTTAGATAGAGCCCAGCAATCTAAGCAAACCCTTAGAAACTGAACTTCCCAAGTTTGTACAAAGTTTCCTTAAGATTCTTAATTCCTTAAGATTCTTAATGTCTGTGGGTGTCGGTGGGTTTTCTTAACCTTACACATTTTGTTAATTAAAATAGTGTAGTTAAAGGTATCGATTTTGATGACGCAATTTCAAAATGTGGAGAACAAAAAGGAGTGATTCTAAGTATCATGTGAAAGTACAATTTGTTGGAATCGAGCCTAGAAAGCCCTCTATATTAAACAACTGAATAAAAAATTGCTTTCTCAATAAATTTCATTTTATATTTTAGTCAATGTGGGGGTGACATATTTCAACTCCGCACCTGGTAGCGAATTATGAGCAACTGCATCATAATTCGCACCTGGTAGAATTATGATGCAGTTGCTACGCCACTGCATCATAATTCTATGTGAACAATGTAATCACAGAAAAAGGGGTTAGTAAAGGGTGCACATTATCTCGCAAGGCGGAGAAATAAATAATACCGTTCATGTCTTACGAAGCAAAACAGAAGAATCTTTTTTTCTTAAACCTTAAAATTGAGACTCTACCAAAAATAACCATTATGATCTACAACAAAAGTTTTTAGAACATATAGCAAACACACGTTTCTGACATAAACGGTGTTCCCTTGCAAGGTATATAATGTTACATATATCTTGTAAGACCAGTCAGACATCAATCTCCTGGACCGCTCCAAAGAAATAAAATGATGAATCACCTAATTGAATAAAGCATCGCCAGTACAAAACAATACGATATAATTAAATTACCAGACACAATTAACAAAGATATTACAACACATTCGCAACAATTTTAAAATAGCGCTATAATTTTGATATTTGTGATGTACCTACTGATACCACGCATAAAGAATAAAATACATCTTGTGACAAATACCATGCAATTTTTCAAACATTGATTTGACTAGAGTTTATAAGTTTGATTCATTTCTATGCCCCATTGCGTACAATCGTAAGAAATGATTATATTGCTTCGAATATAATCATTTCTTACGAGACTACATTACCGTATTAACTAGGGCGTACTGTAAGGAGATGTAAAATAAAAAAAATTCACAATTTGACGTGATCTTTCTTTAATGTAAATATTTTAAGGTAGGTTAGGGAGGGGGGCAGCCTTCAGCAGTGGCCGTTTGAACAAATACGTTCACGTAACACTATTTAAAATGATTTTACTGGAAATCATAATTTTATAACGGCAACACTAATCCGCAGAGCTATCATTTATCATTTCAAATATTTAACAGATCTGCCACGAGTAGTAATGGTTATTTGGTTTCAACGATAAAATCAAAATATTTTTGTTTCCAGGACAAATTTGAAAAAAGCGATGAGTAAGTTTTTCTCGATTACATAGGTTATATAGCTACAATAAGGTTTTAATAAGAAATTCTTACAAAGAAAAAAGTGTATTTTGACGAAATAAGCAAATCAATTATTGCACTTATCACATGCAACCTTTGGATGTGGCAGTCAATGGTCCTTTCAAACAAAAATTGACTGTGGCTCAGAATTAGTGAGGCGACCAGAGAAAACTGTAACAATATAAAGTTTGGCAAGCATCATGAAACCGTCATAAAATGCCTAGTGCACGGCACGTAACATTGTTGCCGGCTTTGAAAAACCGGAAATATTTCCATTTTCGAGAAATGCCTTCAGCGACGAGGACTTTGATTGTGCGGATGTAACTAATTGCCCTTTGTCATCATCTACCAGTGAAACCGTTGAATTTGGTATTGCTTCCCATAACTCATCTGAAGCATCAGTTACTCATTTTCCGAAGATATACGGGCGCTGGTAGTGTCAACTGCATCTTCTGTGGCAGCGCCAATAATCACAGCTGTATCAGCAACAGCACTAGTATCTCCGCCAAAATCTCCGGTTGTGCCATATTTAGCTGAAACAGTTTCTGCGTTTGGAATTCAACTGCCGTTGAGCCAGTTGACGTTCCTGTATCTTCAGAAGACACATACTCATAATCTTTCTTATCAAATTACACCGACTAAACAAGTGATTCCAACTAAACAATTGGATGGAAAAGATTTTATAACACATAAAGCTGTAAGACCCTTTCCGAAAGCTCTGCAACGCAAAGAAACAAGCAAATGTAGGAAAAAGAGAAGATTACGTATATTGACGGATACCCCAGGAAAAAATAATACAGAAAGCTTATCTTGAACGCCGAGTGCCAACAAGGAAAACTTCAAATGCGTTGCTCCAACAAGACAAGGTGGTTTTAGGGACCCAGAACAATTAAAACGAACTAATCTTGCCATGCCTTTTCCCTCGGAATCAAATACAGATACAGAAATAAATTTGGAGTCAGAGGAAGAGGTAACAGTGATGGATTTTGAAGAAGATGAAGGTGCCAATGATTATCAAATAGACCACAATGAAAAAGAAGTTGACTGCTATAACACAAGGAACTTTCGTTTTAGCTGAACTCTCATCAGAAAAATGTAAACCAATTAAGGCCAATTAAGGCTGCTGGTACATCAGGAACGCATCTATGTTGAAATTCAAATTTAATTTCAATAAGTTTTATTTAGGCTGATTTTTGATTCTCAAAAATGTTGGGATATTACATTCAGTTTAGCTAAAATTTCAAAAAAGATCGTATCCGCGATAAAAATTCTTAATTAGGTGATTTAATAAAAAATATTAATAAACTTCTCCATAAAACTTTATTGACTCAAAACTGCCCCAGGTGTGTTCAAAACTGACAGCTTCGAACATTCATAGGCTTCTAGAAAAATGAGAATACCCACTTGTTCTTTAGTGTAGTATTAACAGAGATACAGTTACTTAGTTGGTTGATAACCAAGCCCAATATTTAAAAAGAAAAAACATGGTAAACACGATAACTTCAGAAGTTACGGGAGAAAGTTTAAAGACTATTCAAAGCTCATTATCAAGCAGACTATGCTAAACTAAACTACGCCACGCCCTGGCGCACACGTATAGGAAAGCAACATTGTATGAAGTTTAAAAAAATCGACGCAGCTTGCCAGATCTCGGCAAGAGAAGAACACATATTATTGATTATATAAATCACAATACTTCTAACTCCAAAATATAAAATGTTTATTGATTTTAACAAATTCAACAAGTAACGTGTTTCGACGTCCACTTTGCATCATCATCATCAGACTACAAGAAATTATTAAACAAAATAATCAATCTATGCTTATAGAAATCAATAAAAGTTGAAAGTTATAACAATGACAACTTGGATATAAAATATTTTACAATCTAACAATTAGTTATTGGCAAAAATTGAATATAAAAATTAATCTCGGTAAATATATTCTTCAAATTTAAAATTATTATTTTTGCTTTTTTGTTCTAGTTACCGAGATTAGTTTTTATATTCAATTTTTGCCAAAAATAATTATTATATTGTAAATTATTTATATCCAAATTCTCCAAAAATATTTAAATCGAAATATCCAATTTATATAACGATTGACTGTTTTGTTTAATAATTTCTTGTGGTCTGATGATGAGGCAGTTGTTGACTCCGAAACACATTATTTGTTGTATTTGTTAACATCAATAAACGTTTTACATTTTGGAGTTAGGAGTTATGTGATTGATTTAATTAATTATATACTCCAAAACTTTGGAACCTTTATATTAACACATGTTATTGTCAATCAATCAATAACATATTATATAAATATAGTTTTATTAATATATCTTATAAAAATCATACAATTGTTTTGAAGATAGTTATAAGTCAGTTGCAGGTTTAGGGGAGAAACTTAATAAAGTTAAAAATCCAATTCAGTAAACAAGGAATTTTTGCCCTAACAGATCACAAGAAAACTTATAGTTCCGTCTGAGAAAATATTCTCCGTCTGATTTTTATTAGGGGTGTAACGATTTGAACCATTTTTTATAAAACCATATGGCGATTTAAGTGAAAATAATATGTTGACTGTAGTAAATAGCGCAATTATAATGTAATAAGCACAAAAAAATATTTGGAGCAGTGTGTAATTGTTTAAATAATGCATAATACATACCATTCTCTTACAATGCGTAATACATATTATCTATTATCCTAAAAAGGAATTTAACATTCACAAGAAATTAATTAGTTAATTCCACTAAGAGTTATATATGGATTTATAAATTGATGATGTAACGAGCCTTCACAATTTTTTAAATGCGCATCCATTACACCCTTCGAAATAAATCCCTTACCACACAATCGACATGAATATGGTCGTTCACCAGTGTGAGTCCTCTCGTGAATCCTTAAAGGACTTCGTTGCGTGAAACCTTTACCACAATATTTACAAATATATGGTTTTTCTCCCGTATGAACACGTTCGTGTTCTTTCAGTTGTTCTTTACGGCTAAAACTTTTCGGACATGTTTGGCACGCGAACGGTTTAAAACCCGTATGGATTCGTTTATGAAATTTTAATTTCTCATTGCTTGATAAACGCTTACCGCATATATCGCATAATACGCTCGGATCGATACCTTCGACATTATGTTTGCTTAATTTATGGCGGCGCAAACCTGTAGCGGATGTATAATGTTTTCCACAAATTGGACAATCATATTTGACTAGTGGCATACCAGTCATTATTTCCCAATGTTGAGAACGCCTATGAGATGTTAGGAACCAGCTGAACATGAAATGTTTACCGCATATTTCACATTGAAATGGACGTTCCCCTGTATGATAATTCTTATGTTCTAAGGCATGAGTGCTAATAGTGAACGCTTTATCACATATTTCACATTTATATCCAGTTGTACCTTCATGTGCTTTAATATGCATACCAAAATGGTATTTAGATAAACTTGCATATTCACAAATATGACACGTATATTTCATATCTGGATTATGTTCAATAGAGTGTAAACCGAACGCTATATGATTTTTAAACGTCTTATCACAAATTTCGCAATGAATCGGTTCATCACGTTCAGGAACGATGATTTTTTTCATATCTTCAGTCTTGATACGTTTAGTATATTTTCGTTTCTTCACTTCCATCTCACCGGGATTTTCACTATTCAGAATTTTCTTTAAGCGCAATTTTAATGGCTTCTTTTTCAATTTCTTATTTTCTAAATGAAGCAACGGATCTAAATTATTGTCGAGGGAAAGATAATCAAGATCGATGCCTTCTTCTTTGATCTTAATTTTTAGGAAATTTGTAACATCATCGTGACTACTAAATCTAAAACAAAACATATATTAGAATATAATTTTATTTTATTTAATAATATATTACATTTGAATCTAATCTTACCAAAAAGTACAAATCAAACTATAATTACTTTGTAATTTATTATACGAAAACAATTATTTGCAATATTATGTTAATTTATTTAGTTTATAATATTGTCACATTTTTTTTTGGTTACGTTAGTAATGGAAAGGATGGGAGTCGGGTGGCTATGTCCGACCCTAATCCCTTCGCAGAATTTTGAGATCGAATGAAAATACTAAAATCAATTATGATCAACTACTGAGGGAAGAGTCGCCGTATTTATCGCGAAATGGACCGATGTTGGGGAGAGGGAGAGGGGGTGCGGGGGGAGCTAATGGCTTAGCTTTCGGTGCCAATATTTTTAAGCTCTTGAATACTTAAGCACTATATTGTATGGCACAGGCGTGAACAAACAACAACTTAAATCAGTTTAACGTTAAAGTATTGGAAATCCTCAGAAAAATTATAACAATTTCAATGAAATATAATAAATAATTCAGCGTAGAAAATAATAAAATATTCACTGGTAAATGTGCAATTAACAACATAAATTAATGAGCCCCGAAATAATAAAATAAATAATAATAAGTAAATTAGATGAATCAAGTAAAATGGCGTAATAAAATGAGCCTAGAAAATTGGCTCGGATAAATGATTATAATTTAACCAAACACTTACATTGGTGTAGTCATGCTGTCGACACAAAAATAAAAATAATGAATGGGACACATTTCTAATCAAGTCCCCTATTATATAATTTTCCATGCATTCACTATCCCTACGTATTCATCATATGCTTAATAAAAGATGGATTTCTATCCAACTATTAAATTTAACAATTTACTCTAACAATAGTAATTTTAATTTAATTTATTTACTATTTCTACTTTGGTTCCGCGACTGGCATAGAATTTGTTTTTGGATTTTTAATTTTTTCGTAATCTACCACTGTCTGAAAAAATGGTCTGCCCAATAATATAGTACCAATTTCCTACCACCAAATCCTGTTCCGGGTCTGTCTCTGACCTACTTTGCCTTACTTCCATAATTTATTCGTAATTGCTATAAGTACTGATAATTACGTATCCTTTAAGCATCGTTAACAACTAAAATTCTAGCCAATCAAAAGCTCATTCTCCTGGTGCCTAAAATCAGTGTGACTTTACGTCATTGAACTCATTCTAGCTGTCGGAAAAACGCATTTCTTCTCAATCACTAGATGTCATTCCAATAAGGTATTTTACTTGTTGATGTAAAATACCTTTGAATTTTGATGTGTGTGAATAAGCCTTTTCTTAGCCGTCATGCAAGATGGATGCCGATGAACTCATCCATATATTTGGTAAGTACGAATAAATGGTTTCTTACAGTACGACTGTGAGTTTATTTTATTTTTACTGGTATGTGAACTGCAAGTTATTTATAATAAGTGAAGCGTAAGATGTTTGGGTATTCTGCCCAAATAATCCTCGTCATCGCCCTTTGAAGTTTGTGTACGCAATTGCCATAATAGTGTATATGTACAAAATTTGATAATAAACATATTTATTTTCTCTATCTTCTTAAATGATAATGACATAACCCCAATAAACGTTTATGGAAATCTAAAGACATTTGCAAAAAAGTAACCGTTCGAGATGCACATGCTGCAATATCAGCGTCACCAGATTAGGACGTAGAAGATGAAACACACAATGCACAAGAAAATGTTAACGATACCGACATTGAGCAAGAGTCAGATGATGGACAAGAAGATGAGGAAAATATTCCGTTAGTTTGTACCACCAAATATTGCTTTTATTCCATCTGAGAATAATGACGAAAATGCTCATGAGTGTCAGACTCCAATGATGCACTTTGCAAAATAATTCCAAATAAAATATTTATTGACCTGGCGGAAAAAACAAACCTGTATTCATTTCACAAAAACGGAAAAAATATCAACACA
Organism: Adranes taylori; assembly: GCA_009867245.2. Classification (NCBI taxonomy): domain Eukaryota; kingdom Metazoa; phylum Arthropoda; class Insecta; order Coleoptera; family Staphylinidae; genus Adranes; species Adranes taylori. Next base: position 1,417 of record WYDF02038794.1, on the reverse strand, counting down.
AATGTGGAAGAAATAAGAAAACTTGTAGCCATGCAAATATTCAGGTATAATTCGTTTCCCAGATTGAGGATGTATTGTATACCTGCTACAAAAATACAATTCGTAGATTATGTTCGAATACAATGTAATCGACTTGAATCCCTACGAACTAACTTGCACATTGTGGATGTAAATGAGGAACGAAACGGTAATGAAAAACTCCGGGAGGTACGTCCAATCAACAATTCTTTCTAAAGGCGGTGTGAAGAGTTAGTAATCGAAGAAAATCTATGCATTGTCGAATCAATAATTCCATTCAAAGGACAACTTCAAGTGCAGCAGTGTCTAAAAGAAAAGCCAAACCCGTGGGGAGTAAAAGTGTTCATGTTTTGTGGTGCGTGTGATATCATATATCGATCGATTGTGTACCAAGGCTCTACTACTCTACCTGCCCATTTGCAGGAAATGTATTCAGCTATCAATGGACTGGTAATTCATCTAACAAGTAGAATTACAGAGAATGAAGGACACAAACAGTTTTGTGATAATTATTTTAGATCACTATTAAGTATTAGAAAAAGGTGCGTTGAGCTGAAAGTCTGAAAATGATCTAAAGAAAAGTAGACGTGGTAGCAACGCTTCATTTGTTAGAGACGATGAGAAAAGAGTAGTAGTTCGATCGTAAGATACTAAAAGCGTAAACATGGCATCGAATGTCGTATGCATTGAACCTGAAGATAAGGTGAACCTGAACCTGAAGATAAGGTGATAAGGAAGATGGGACAGAAAAGAAGGAGCCTATGTAATGGTTAAACGTACTTTCATTAGATCACGAAAATTGACCATGAGGGTAATTTTAGTATACCGAAACAAGGCAGACCATTGTCCGAAAGTCCCAGAAATTCATAAGTACCAATCAAGCGCAAAAAACAACTCATACTATTCCTGTAAACGACATAAGATTTGATAACCATGGTCACTGGCCGATACATAAAAATGGCAACAAGCAGCACTGTAAGCTCGAGACATGTGGGGTGACATGTGTAAGCTCGAGACATTTTTTCCATACTAAATAAATAATGGTAATGTGTTTATGTACAAAACTATTATTTTTATTGTGTCTTATCCAGGCAATGGAAAATAATCCAAGATATATTGTTATAATGAAATTATTATGTATTACCTATATATTTTTTCTAATTGAATGTAGTGTATATATTTAATGTTTTATAACAGTCAATGGTTTATAACAGGGAAATGACAAGATTGCCAAAAGCAATCTTGTCATCCCCTAATAAAGCACTTTCTCAATCTAATATTCTGGGAAAAGAAAATAATCCAGAAAATTATTACAAGAAAATATTTGTATAGAATTAAATTTAATATCAAATATCATGTACATACATCGATATGTCTACCCTTGCCCGCGCAAGCAGTT
>WYDF02038783.1:0-12524 GCA_009867245.2 Adranes taylori | reverse complement strand
ATACATACATAAATATATGAAAGATAAAGAATTATTTTTTTTATTTTTTAGAGTTTTTTAAATTGTACTACATCTTCCGTATTTACATTATTGCAAACTCTTAATGCGTAATCTTTGATTACTCTTAATACGTAATCAAAAAAGATAAAAAAATCTGGACGCATAAAGTCTAAAGGTAAACTTCATCTACATAAGTTTATTGTTTCCTATAAGTAGCTAGTACATTTTCGATCGTACTTGCTATTTTTAACCTACAAGAATTAACAGCCATAAAAACGATGCATCTAAGCATCGAGAAGTAGTATTATTGAAAAATAATTTGCCTTGGCAGAATTGAGTGCACCGTTCATGAGGGCGACGCGGTAGTCTACAGCAAAACTGAAATTTGCCGATTATATTTATATCAAGTTAGTTAAATTGACAAAGTTTTAGAGACAAACGATAATTATCTAATAATAACTAGGTAGTTTGTATACATCAAAATCAGGTGTCCAAATACATGGCTCATATTTATTCAAATTAGTGCTGAGCAAGTGACCAACTACTTAAATCTCTAACCATACACCGAAAAAGTAAAAAAAATACTACATGTAGTAGAAATACAATTTATGTCAGTTAATTGTTGTGTTGAAGAAATTTTAATGGCAGTTCTTTAAAAAAACTCAGCTAGATTAACTCTAGCTAGATTGATATTTTTTCCGTAAAATCTAAAATCTTATCATCTGTCTCAGGATCAAAATTGTGTTCGGGTGGATTAGAGCTAGATTTGCAGGAACCATACTATATAGACGTTCCTTCAATCTAGCTAGAGGTAAAATAGCTTCAAGCTTGTCTTATATAGGTTAAGCCGCAATTACAAGAGGAGGCGTTGACACCAGATTCTAGAAAGGGATCAACTTGATCTTTGGTTGTAACAAAATAAGTGCTGAGGTTAGTGGGATTACAGAAGATGACAAGGTTATGCCAATAGTACTGGAGTGAGTACAGTAACTTAGATTGGATGTTATTTCTAATTTCTGATATTGTTTTTTGATCCTTTTTTAAATTGTAATGGTTCCTGTTTGCTACATAAAGGATAGCCCTCGTTTCAAGCTCAAAATTGTCATAACAAAGTGGAATTTTATAAATTCCATAAAAGGAGCTGTTAAAAAATCATTTTATGGGATATTGCAATATTACAACAATAACACTAGCCTGCGCTGGTTTTGCTGATCACTGACTTTTGATGATTGATTCGAATGTATCTTTTTGCGTCGAACTCTAAAATGACCTTAGTTTCTATCCATCACGTCAGAATTTTTTGCAAATTGCAATTTACCAAATGTAGTATATGTAGCAAAATATCACAAATATAAGACTCAGTGAAATAGGTTTGTTTCGTATAAAACGTACTATTTAGCGGCTTTTAACACACATAATATAACAGAATGTAAAAAATAAAAAACTCAGGATTTTAGTCGTTGTGTCGACGTCTCTTTGGACCAGCCGTGCTCTGTTTCAGGCCTTTTCGTGCATGTGCTATTCTGGAATCATCTCGGTGCAACATCCGCCATCATTATAGTCCGCCATCATTACAGTACTCAACAGTTCTCCATCTTATACTCCGTCATGAATATAGTATTCTATCTTCGTTGGTAACGCTTTTCCATTTCTTTGATGTCCTGATGGAAACTCTCACCCATCTCTTCACTAACAGCACCTAGATTACAACTTTTGCTATATATTTCTCCTAGATACATTCAAAATAAATTCTCCTGCAATAGCTTGGAGGCCAACTCAAAACTATTATAATGATTATCCATGTAGACGTGATGGCCGAGAATAACAATATTTTATTGTGATTGTTATTACACCATATTACAGCTTATCTGTATGCATAGAAAATTTCAGAATATATATCTATACTATTGGTTACAATCAAAAATTTCATCCAATATGTTTTACTTTTTATGTACTTTCTGAATTGTCTTCAGCATAAAAGCAACATTAGATTTATTTAGAGAAAGCTGATATCCATGAGAAAATACTATAAGCAGTTTTTCAATAAAAGAGTTTAGACTTATTAGATTCATGATTCTTCTATTGTCCAACCCATGTTATATATACACTACTAGTTGTTTGGAGGACATTGTTGCCGTTTACCAATTAAAAAATATTCCCCATATTTGAGATAAAATAGGAGCAAAGATTTTATATAATATAAAAGCATTTATTTGGATGAAATAGATTTTTCCTTATTATATATACTAAAACTAGGCAAACTAACAATTTATTAACATAAAATAATAAACAATATTCGAAAATTTTTGATAAGAAATTAAGAATTGTCTAGAAAAAGGTTACTCCGCTATATAAATTGTCTATGAAAAGGTTACTATAGAACTTGATGATTTGCTTCCCAAGTCTAAAGACGATTCCGATGATGAAACTCCGAGTTGAATTATAAAAGGCTCCAGGTCATCTTGCATCTCATCAGACTTCCACATGTCTCTTTCTACCTTAAGAACATGGTTGATGCAGTTTTTCCAGTTCTCGCGAGATATCGAGGAGTATGCCTTTTTTGTCAACTGTTCCATGTCTTTAGGTTTGAATGTGACATTATTCCTCGTAATATCCCCCTTTACTTGAGACCAAATTAACTCTATCGGATTTACTTCGGATTGATAGAGAGGCAATCTTAACACTAAGTGACCATGCTGATTTGCTGTTCCATCAACCTTGTAGGCATCGAAATGATATCTTTCACACTACACGACGTGTAACGATTCTTTTTTTAGCGTATTGTCATCTGTATCAATTCCATTTGATTGTAGCCAGGATATTATTCGTGCCTTGATCCAACTTATTGTAGGGATTTCTTCAACATTTCTGGAATGGCACCTTGCGTTGTCCATCACAATTACTGAAGCTGTTGGAAGATTTGCTAATAACTTTTCTGAAAACCATTTCTCAAAATATTCCCCATCAATTTCTTCATGTGTCTCGTTGGTGTTTTTCTTGCAGAGGAACGTATCCAGAGGAAAGCGTTTTCAGCTTGATGCTTTCAATCCACCTAAAAGTCCTCTGATAAAAGCTTCTCTATGAGATTTGACGGTGCTAGCGGTCCATGCTTTTTAAACTGTGTGTCCACAGTTAACCCAGGATTCATCGAGGCCAATTACAGTTCTGCCCTCGCTTCCGTACTTTTTTACCTCCCTCAGGGGTCGGTTATCCCATCTAACTATATCGTATCGCTCAATAAGAGGACTGTTTCTTCCAGTTTTTGAAATTCAAAGTAAATTTCGTGCAAAAGTCTTCTTTACTAAAATTTGGCAAATCAGGGTCTGAATTTACAGCTAGCAGAATGGAATTTAGTGTTGACGGCGTATTCTTCAAAAAAAAAAACATGAACTTGGCGGCATACAGCTTCTTGAACTCTTTGATCGTACATCACCAGCCTGGAATTGCGTCGTTTTCCGCTTGAGCCTGGTGCCGGTTTCTTCTTTGGCGGTTTGACGCCCCCATGCGATTGCTCAAATCGCGACTTGTGCACAGTTCGGCAACAGACGCCCAGTGTTTCCGCTGTTGCTGCTACTGCTGCAGTCACACTTGGTGTTTTGTTGAAATACTTAACCGCGTTAAGGATCATCAATTTCTCGCTTGAAGAAAGATGTTCACCTTGCGGACGATTTTTAAAATCTTCCATTACTCCAAAATGTACTCCTCAATTCAAAAACTTCAGACAAACAAACTGTAGCAACACGAAAAACGATGAATAACAAATAATAACTTAATAAAAGGAACAAATTCAGGAACAAAACAGGATAAAACAAAAACCTTTTATTCTGACTGGAAACAGTACGAAAACTGACGAAACTTATTAATTTTTGTTGATAATGCGACACATTGATATAACGTCAGTGACAATAAAACAACTGTGAGTACCTACTAAGGAAAAAGTTGCAACATTATATTGGTACGTGAGATATGGCTTATACAAACTTTCATTAGCTGACAAAAGAGGGCAATACTGCATTTACTTCCAAAGTAAATTTAAAGCATGAGCCGGACTATGTAATAAAGGCGTCCGTAATGAATATAAATAAAAATAGATTTTTGCTCACACTCTCTGAGATTTTTTTCGAATATAAGATCTGTCATCTAGTAATAGTGCATACTTGACCGTTATATAACAGCAATTTGACCGTTATACAACAATATTCCAAGGAAATTCCATAGTTTGTCCTTCGTTATCGGATTCCAAAAAATAAAAGTTGCTGGAATTTTTCGACTAATAACAATAACTAATAAAAACTATAATTGACTAATTAAAATATAATTTTAGTATTAATATTCATTTTCTTTACTAGTAATAAAGGGAGTACTTTTAGGTACTATTAATTGTTTCAAGCCTAAGAACGGAAAAACTTTGATGTCAATCGGATTGTGTTTTATAGTGGAATTCAAGTTCTTTTGGTCTATTGTCTAAAAGTGAGTGAAATAATTAAATTTAAAATTGCTTCTATTGTTTGAGTCCACTCTGATTTAGCCGCTCACAACCCATTGTCTTAGAACCGAAATTCAAAATAATTTTCTGTCACTAATTAGTAATATTTCTAACAATACTTAGTTCGTCTAATAATAAAAATGAGCCTCTTTGGTATGTAATAACCTGCTTGAAACTTTCATTTTGCATTATGTACTTACTATGGGTATTCCTTTGTGTAATGCATCAACTAATTAGCGTCAGCTACACTTTATAACTTAATGCCTTAAATATATTATCTTGTAAATTTCAATTGCTTAACATTGATATCTTAAAATATTGAAATATGCTTTAGTGCTATATATTGGGATCGTAATAATTTTCTATTACAGTAGAAGCTCTCTAATCCGTCGCCTCTGGGACTAGGGGTATGGTCGGAATGCAAAAAAAAGTCGGACTATCAGAAAATACTGAAAAATATGGATTTACGGTAAAACAAACAATTTCTGAGCTCATAAATGACAGTGTTGTTCTCTACAGTAAAAACATTGCAAGAAACCACACAAAAGCTCTTATTATTGTTGAAAAAGAACAGCACATACTGTATGTATTTACTGTACATATATACTGTAAAAACTGAAGGTAAGCCTATAAAAAAAAATTACTTAGAAAAAAAGTCACTTAAGCAGTTTCATAAGTTATATATTTTTGTTTAGCCGATGAAATTCTAGACTTTGCTGCACTGTTCCTCCATTTCTTGATGCACAAAATGCCATAGGTGTTGAGGTTGAGTTCTACTCGATGTACGGAAGGGCAATATCAAAAGCGTTCTTGGCGTTTAAAATCCGCGTAGGGGGTTCGTCATTATCACCGTCCGAGTCCTCGATCACGGTTTCTTCCCATTATTTTCCCAAACAGCGGCAATAATCTGGTTGTCATTGAGCTCTTCACTGGTTTTCGCAGCGTGTCAGGTTTCAGTTCCTCCCGTGACTCAGCAAGCGTATAAATAGCATCTTTGATGTTGGGGGATTTCATAGCTTCAAGTATGTTACAACCTTCCTCGGATTTTTCTAAAATTGAGCTGATGTACTTTCTGCGATACCGCCTCTTTAACTATTCTATAACTCCCTAATTCATTGATTGGATAAGTGATGTGAAATTTGGTGGGAGGAAGATAGCTGTTACGTCCCCATTCACTAATTCCTCCTCAGATGGATGTGATGGTGTGTTATCCAAAAGCAATAAGGCGCGACAGGGAGTTTTTTTGTTTCCAGTTTTTTTCAATAGATTTTTCAACGTCAAAAAACCAAGATTTCAAATGATTGCAATCCATCCAAGCAGATTCTTGACTGCAGTACTAAACAGGCAATGAAGATATGTGTATGTTTTTGAATGCCCTAGGCTACTTAGATTTGCCAATAACGAACAGGGGAAGCTTGTTTGTACCATCAGCGTTGCTGCTGGGAGCAATGGTTAGTCTATCTTTTAAAAGGTTCGTTCCTGCCGCGTCTTTATTTGATGCAGCGAGCGTTTTGTTTGGAAGTATTTTATAGTTTAGGCCTGTCTCGTCTATGTTATATACTTGTTTTTTTACAGCCTTAAATGTTGCGCGAATAAATGCGCAAGATATTTATATGGGTAACGGAAACGATTCACCAACGCGAAGACTGTTTCTTCGACAACTCGGGAGAGAACTTTTAGAAGAACAGTTAGAAAAAAATCAGAGTTGCTTTCAATCAAAGTTGCTTCTAGGAAGGATAAAAGAAATATTAGGTCATAACGCACAACCTGAACCGGAAGCAAATAGCAGCAACAATGAGCCAAAAGACTTATGTTACTACACTTCTTAGCTTACATTTTTCTTTTGATTAAAATAAACGCGTGTTTTGTATATGCGTATTATATATTCTGTATATTGAAATACAGAATAGTTTTACTTACAACCTCTCCAGAATACTTTAATGACTTAGGCAAAGGAATTTCACTATTACGATATTTGTAAGGAATCACGTATATATCATATTGAACGTGTATCTCACAGGTACAGCGCGACGAAATACGTGATATTTAGGGCACTACTAACGGAGTGTTGAACCAACATTTATGCCAGTGCCATTTGCAGTATTTGCTGCAAACGAAAACGTTGTTCCAGCAGCAGAAGTACTCGCAGGAGCACCAAAATTTAATGTGGGTGCTGCTGTATTTGTTCCTAATCCATGTTATTAGTTACTAAGAGTATATCTCAATAATGGGAATTATTCAGTTAAGCGCCCTAAAAATTATAATTATTCACTTTATTTTTTACTTCTCTTTAGTGCTGAATGATATTTGCTAAATAGAACTTCTCGGAACTTGACTTAATTTCTTCAGGTTCTCAAATTGAAAACTTACTGTAGTTTATATTCAATGACACTGCTACATTGCAGTAGTAGAAATTTTCTCTTTTACCCTTCTTAACTGTTTTAATGAAGCGTTACTGCAAAAGCAATTTTTTCCATACACCAGCACGAACAAATATTGATAAGAAAGTTACTTCCGCCTTAATAGGCTCTCTCTTCATGGGATAGAAAGGAAAATAATAATAAAGCCAACAGAAGAAAAAATAGTATAATAATAATAAAATGTACAATTAATTACCCAGCAGGATAAAGCAGTATTATAAAAAAAGCATTGGGCATTAAATAATAATGGACAACAAATTGACATTATTAGATCTGAAAAGTCTATTAAAAGTTTTATTCATTAGAAGTATTATTCAAGAAATCCTTCAATATCAGATTTTTTACATTTTTGCAAATTTGTGACGCAAACAATCCCAATAAATCTTTCTTTGTTACCTCTGAAATTGGAATTCATCCTTTATAGCATCAACATAACTGAGATTGCAGCTCTCTATTCACGCAAACATTCCAATGATGCAAGCTTATTCATCAAGTCTATTCTTAAAAAAATGTAGCACTCTCCACAGTATATCGGAACCACCTCATCTAACTCAATTTAAAACCAGCGCCAACTATATCTCTGTTCGATATAGTGCGGTTTGTCTTCAAGGGAGTTCCATCATCTCAAGAACATTAAATTTTGTTTCTCTTTCCAGTTTCTCGATCTAATTGCTACCAATTGTGGGAATGTGATAAAGGCACTTTTGCATTTTCTGTTGCTTTTCTATCAGCCCATGATCGATATCACATTCCATGTGACTGTATCCCGGTATCATAAATTTGTGATCGAGTGTTGTGAGTCCCATATTTTTGAGCATCACATTTAGACACATTGCGGCGATGTGCGAGTTCCGATTTTGACCACCACATGAATTTAAGTACACAATGAATCTAAGTACACGTATATGTTGAATTGATTACTTACATCATTGTTTACAATTTTAATTTTATCCTTGTTGTAGTATCGTTAGTAGGACTACATTCTTTGTAATAACAAAAATACTCTTACTCTATGGAGTAAGGCATTCATTGCTAGCAAAAAAGTATTATTAATTAAGAAAAGTCCTTCGTTACAAGAGTACAACTGTAGAACGAAATCAGTTTTTTTTCAATCATATGTTTTTGTTTCATTTACTCATTGTATTTTAAACTGTAAGTGAAATAGAAAATATCGTCAATTTTCAACCAGAACTTGCACCAAAAACTAATTTCACTTAAATTTAATAAAGAATTTTTTGGGTTCTTAGTAAATAAAACCTATGGCCTTCACCATTTTACGTAATCTACATTAGATAATTCATTTAACAGATCTATATCGCATTTTTGATTTGTGACTTTTCAAATTTGTTGAACCTTAAAAGGCTTAGTGAAATGTGGACACAATAGTTTACTTATGGAATTTTGTTAAAGAAAATTTTAAAATGAGAAGCAAAATAAAAAGAAAAGATTTTAAAACACTTAATTCCATAAGAGCACATCGTACCCTCTTTAAATCCCATAACTTCATTTTTAATTAAATTGAATATATATTTTGTCGTCTTGCAGCTAATATACTGTAATTAATGTTAGGAAACCAATATAAACAAATATACGTATTTTGTTATATATAAAAAGAAAATGATGGTATTTCGAAAAACATATTTGTACTAGTGGGGAAACTGCACGGTAAAAATAAACAAAATTGACATACTTTTGAACAAATGTAGATACAGATATATAGAATTAGAAGATTGTTCCAGTTACTGATAGTGATGGTATTCCGCAAAACAATTCTTACTGGCATTCACGCATAGCAATACTTTACAAAGCGAACTTGATGTTGGCTTTGACAGAATAGCTTTTCAACTACACACTTAACAGCTTTCGCGTCTTTGAACAAACTTTGGCCAGTGGCTACTAAAATTTGTGTGCCTTATGTCTGAAGGAACACTATATTGAAACCGACTTTTTCCTCCAGCCTTAGCGTCAGAACAGAAGTTTCTCTAATTTATTTTAAGGGAAGAAAAGTATCACAATATTTTAGTTATTACCAGCTTGTCCCTCTAATAACATTATTACACGGCAAGCTAATAGCTATATTGAACGATATAGAAATGGACGGAAGAGACATTCGGATAATAGCCAACTTGTACTGGCATCAGACAGCTGACATTAGAGTTAATGGCCAGACTTCTGAAGAAGTGCCTATTAAGAAACGAGTCCGGTTAGGCTGTGTACTCTCTCCCCTTTTGCTTAATTTATATGCAGAGAAAATTTTCAGAGAAGCCGTCGAAGAGAGAACAGAGGGTATACTAACTAATGGAAGCGTCATCAACAATCTAAGATATGAAGACGACATTGTCTTACTAGCAACAGATAAAGATGATTTAGAGGCACTCTTCGGTAACAGACCATAGCCAACAAATGAGTCTGCGCTTAAATATAAAGAAAACCAAATGGATAGTCGTCATCGAAAACAAAAACATAGCTAACAACTTAACCGATTTTAGCGTAAACGAAGAAATAGTGGAGAAAGTACAAACATACAAATATCTGGGCTGCTGGGTGAATGAAAAGTGGGACATAACTCAAGAAACCAAAAGCAGAATAGAGCAAGTAAGAACATGCAGAAAGTGTTGACCAATAGAGCTCTAAGGATTCCCTTAAAAATACGCTTATTACGTTCTTATGTCTTCAGCATATTATTATATGGGATGGAAGCATGGACCCTCACCGAAACAATATGCAAAAGGTTTGAGGCTTTCAAAATATGGGCCTGTAGAAGAATTTTGAGAATATGTGGATGGATAGATGCCAAATGAAGCGGTTCTACAGCGTATGAACAAAGGATGAGAGATACTTAATATCATAAAAAGAAGCTGGAGTACTTGGCCCACGTAATCAGAAATCCCAAATATTACTTGCTCCATATAGTTATTCAGGTAAAAATAGAACACTGTTTAGGTCCGCTGCGGACAAAGTAAAGATCATGCGATGATCGCCAATGTTCTGGGAGGACAGGGCACTTAAAAAAAAAGAAGTCTAAACAATAGCACTGCCGCAATTAATCATAATCTTTTACACCACCTATTGATTAATTGTAGTGTTTGGAAATTTTAGGTGCAGATACTTCAATACATTTAGCGTCATGAAAATTTGATGCAATTGTTACCACTCAATTAGCGTTTCATTAGAGAAAAGATTAGCCTGTATTCGATACACGATAATCATATTCGCCTTAACTAAGCTTTTTGTCATCAGTCATTTTCATCGGTACATTTTTTTATTGCTTCTAATTGTTCTAGAACCCAAAGTATTTTCTGACTTAAAATTTTAAAGTAAATTCACTGTTGCATAAAATTTAGTTCCAGTCTTGTTCCATCAATTATAAAACAATTCTTTCTGCCAAAGTATATGTTTCATAATTTTAATCGATTTTCTCATTTTTTTCTTTGGTATATCAACTTTTTTAATAAATCCATGCTTATCACTATGACACCACAACATGACAACTTGCATCCTCGTTTGATATGATTCATAGGGTTACAAATGCTTTATTGAAGAACCTCCTTTAAATTTGATGATAGAATCATCAACAAACATATTTTGTGCTCCATAGTAATTCATAAACTGATTATTCAGTGCAGTTAGTACAATTTAAAAAATTCTGATTTCACAGCTGAACTTAAACAACTTCTAAAATGAGATTCTGCCCTAACAAAATCTAATTAAATATAATAGGGTATTTCTGTAATGTTCTCAGACTTACTCCAGCTCCTCAATTTCTGACGATGTCTCTTGATTTTGTTCACTAAGCTAGGTTAATACTCCCATTTTGTTTTTGAACTCCTATGACATCTTCGTATTTCGTGATTTCAGTATTTGGCTCAGTATTTAGCTCAATATATGGCTTTTCGTCATCAGATTCCATGTAAGTAACTTAAATTTTGTCAATTGACAAAAATCTTACTATTGCCAAGAACTTTTCTATTGGTGAAAACGACTCCGACTCATCATTTTCTACTATTTGCAGCAGTTTTTCATCTGCAAGAATTTCCCCAATTTTTGGTCCCCATATAAAAATAAAAAATCCTACTTTATTTTCACGTGTACATATCTAATTACATGAATAAAAAAGCTCAAGTTGGATGTAATGAAATGAAATGCATAAAATTCCAGCACAAAATGCTGGTACTAATTGTAAATATCGTATTACTTTGAACATAAGCATTTTTGATGTTTTCTTTTAATTCAAAATAACCACAAAAATTTAGTAATAAAAGATAATACTGAAATTTACAAACATAAAATAAATCAAGATATACTAAATCAACAAGCTCAATGCAAATTCGATAGCTTACTAACACCGTTTAAAATCCTACACAGAAAACAAGCTAATCCAAAATTACATCACAACCAGAAAATATAGTAAACAAAACAACAAAACATTGCAAGACTGGTGTTAAGAGCAAATGCAGCAATATCGGCCACCAACGCGAGAATCATCCTTCGTGTCCACGAGGAGGACAGTGCGATAGAAAGCGGCATTAAGACAACATCATAGCGGTGTCGCGCACTACTATAATATCGCCTTCATACAATATCATATACCTAACTCGAATTATTTTGAATATACTTTGCTACTATATAGATATATAAAAATCAATTCCGCGAGTACTTTATTTCAAAAAATATTTGATCCTTCGAGCGAGATTAAGACATTATTTGTGTAAGATTTCGAAATAGATAGGCAATATAAATACAAAAGTGCAAATCACAAAAATTAAACCCAAAATATCTAAAAATTGTCATTCAAAAATCATCTTCAGCCGTGGTACAATTGATATACATACATACAATCGTAACACGCATCCAAACAAGCCAGCGGACTGTAATAATATAGATTATACCCTATTCGCTCGCTCACGTCTGTATGCTGTATTCAAATTCACTCGTACCATTTCGCGCCGTGCTCGAAAAAGTTCGCGCGCTCAACATACATACGCAATTCCAGCTCTTCTCTTGTCGACAGTCCGCACACATCTCACACCCGCAGTCACACGAACTCACTGACACAAACTCACACATCCAGAATATTTCGCCAGACGATTTCCATCGTTCAGATTAACACACACAAACACACACATATATATGGTTTGAAATTCGTATTCGAGGGTGAGCATAGACATTCATTTTTCTTTATCCTTATTTTTGATTTATATATTAGAATTATTAAAACTGTATGTAGAACAAAGTATTCGCAATTTTATTAAAAAGCCAGGTACTTTCAAAACTAAACTTACATTGTTTGATAACTTTATAAAAAACATTACCAATCAAGAAAATGTTTCTGGAAGAGACATTATTGAATTAGAAACTAGATTAAATAAAGTAGAAGCGAATATATATATATATATATATATATATATATATATAAATATGATGAATTAAATTTTTTTTATACATAATCAAAGAGAAATGCTAACGAAGAATTAATGAAAGAGAATTGTTGGAAAATCAGTATTATAGTTTAATTGCTTCAGTAAAGGAATTAATTCAAATTTACACATTACCCAAGCGAAAAACATTTTCTGATCAGTATCAGAACGGCATCAAGTGGCGGAACAGCACTTTTTGCA
>WYDF02038772.1:0-12524 GCA_009867245.2 Adranes taylori | reverse complement strand
ATAAATGGATATGTATCAGTTTTAAGGAATTGATAATTCACAGCCGACCTGTCTATTGATCAAGTCATTATTGTTCTATAAATCTTAATGAAACGTCGTAAGTAATTACCTATTATCGCTGTTTTTTCGCAGATGTATTTTATTTTTACCTTTGACTATGTTCCATTTAATAAAGTTGAATTATGGTCATTTGAATGAGTTTTGGTGTTAGATTTATTTAAAAAATGAATGATTCAAATGTGATTTAATAAAGATGTAAATAAATTATAACTTCAACGTGTTTATTACTTCACAAGCTTATTATCTTCCTTAATAGTTGTATGTGAAATGAATTACTTATTGATTGATATAGTATTTAAAACCGTAATGTATATTTAAAGTATGTAGATTTAAATCAGGAGTGTTGAATCCTTGGCTTTACTCAGGTAAGGGTTCTAATGATTATTGGTTAATTACAAATTGAATAGTGTCTGATAATTCTGAAAACTCCAAAATAATAATTTATATCCTGAGCACGCCCTAACTTAACATTTGCTCTCTGATTCCTGTTGAATTGTGTGTGTTTTGACTGTACGTAGAATTTTATTATCCTGTTAAAACAAGGTGAATTCCATGTCATAATTTTAAACAAGTTGATTCGGTTGTATTGTTGATGTTGTCTTCGCATATTTTTATGTGTAATCTCTTCTGTCTAAGCTATTTATTGTAAGATTATTTTTTTGTTAAGTATAGTGGTGTTGTCAACGTCGAATTCGTATCTTGTTTGATGACTGTGTTTGGCTAGAGTAATTTTTTTATTTCCATGTTGTTGTTTTTGGCATGGAAACAAAAAAAAACTCTCAATAAAAAATATCTCTCCTTCTAATTCTGCCCCTGAAAGTATCACTTAATTCATTACCCAATAAGGTATTGTGCCAGTACTCAAGTTCCGACTCTAACTACTATCTTCAAAAAGAAGCTCACAGTTAGTGTTTTTCCTGCTTAACCCCTTACCACTTTAAATGTCAGCTTCTTATCGTCTTATGCTGCTTCTTACCACTTTTTGCTTCTCACTCGCCGCCACCGAAGCTCACTTGATCTACCAATTAGTCGCGCTGTACTGGATTTATTCCTGTAATTCCCTATAATATTGATGTTTAACATTAAGTTATTAGTTTTCTCTAATTAATATATTGATAATGTATTTTGTGTCTAATACATAAATATTACGTGTGTTTTCAAGGCGAAATGATTAATTGTGTTTATAACAAATGTAATCAACGACATATGTGGACATTCTTCCATGAAGTAAATGTACGAACTAATTCAATACCAATATTTTGAACTTCCATCGATCCCTTAATTTGGCGCGGTTTTATGTTATATATATATATATATATATATATATGTGTGTGTGTAGAGTATTATATATATATATAGTGTATTATTTTTAAGCAGATTTGATATTCAATACCATACTCAATATCAGATTCGATATCTGAGATTTATATTATAAAAGATACCATATATAAATTGTAATTGTTTAATTATTTCATTTTGAAAACCTAAATTAAATTCATATATTCCACTAAAACGAGAATATCACATGGCGACCGTGATAGCAAACTAGAAATTAATTATGCGACGCTAAATTTGTGAATATGTAAAAATAAAAAAGAAAAATTAGAAGAGAAAAAAAAAGAAGAACGGTGGTGCAACACCAAGAAAAGAAGGGATAGTAATAGTCCAAGTCGGAAATTCAGGTGGTGTTTCAGCGTCTGTAGTTTCAGTTGCGGTAATTTTCGGCATTCCAACATTTGGTATTATTCTACCCGTCATTCTAGAAACAGTTTGGAAATTTTGCCAAAAGAGGATAGAGCGGACGATTCGTCGAGAGATTTCGAAAAGCAAAGGCGGTGTAAAAATTATGAACAAGTTGATTTACTATATATTTACATTTTGATTATGTTTATTTGCCTAGTTAATTAAATTGCAAGTTATTTCATTTTCAAATATAATGTGGAGTTACAAGGAATTTTTTTATGCGTGTATTAGCTAAATTACAGCTAGATTTAGATACATTTTGATCAAATTTGATTAAAGCTAATCAGGAACGTAGAGGATAGTAGAGTAATCGCGACAACGTTAGATAAATTGAATGAATTTTATAAAAATGTTGTAGAAGCTCGGAAAATTTCAATTTGGAAAAGCATGAGAGAGCTGAAATAGAATTAGCTTACAAACAAAATATTGTAAGGATGGCCGATTCTTCTGATCTAAAATTAGCTGCTAGCCTTATACCATCCATGATTGGACGAGAGGAAGTTTTAAAAAAGTTAATAGATTCTGTTTTATTGTAAGATAGTATGGTAAAGGAAGAGAGTGAGAAATTATTAACGAATTTTCTTTTAAAATGTGATTTTCAGGGAATGCGAACTTACGAATGAAACAAGTATATATCTTTAATTTAGAATTAGTAAATGCTTTAGAATCTTATTTCTTACACAAGGAAAGAATGTCTGCTTTGATGGCTAAACTACAAAATTTGAAGCAAAGAGTTTCCAGTTTGCATAAGTTTGGTAGCACATTTGAAGCACTGTCAAGTGAACTCACTATATCTCAGTCGAACAATGGAAAAATTAAAAAAATATTGTATACAGCTAATGAAAGTGTAGCCATAAATTCTTTTATCTCGAGATGAAATAATAAAAATTTGAAATTGTGCGCGCACGTAATTGTAAGTCCATCAGAGAAGCGGTATGAACAACGGTAAATGAAAATGAGATGGCTAAAAATGAGTTAACACACGAGAAAACTTAACAAATGAGTTAACACGCGAGAAATTTGTTTAAAAATAATGCGAACAATAGTTATAATCGTTATAGGAACATAGGAATAGTTTTGTTGCAAATAAAGATAATAATTTTCATAATAACAAAAAGGCAGGTAAGAAAATCACAGAGAAAAGAAAAAAGCCCATTCTGGCAATTACACTAAACCAAATAGTAATAATTAGCGGCGAATAATCTTTATACAAGAATATTTATATACGATTAAGCTAGATAACTACAAGGAATTAATTGTTCCCCTTTGAAAGGTTTAATGATGAGGGTATATTAATATGTCGCCTATTAATTAATGTAAAATATTTTAACTCCCACAATTAATCAAATTATTAACGCAATGCTAAAAATTACAATATTTCATACAATTTAGCTATTTAAATGATTTACGTGGCTTCTGAGTATTGAAAGTACGTAAAGTGGTCACAGTACAATGAAAGTAAAATGATATCCTTTTTTCCACTTAACATTATTACAATCGATAAAGGAGAAATTTCTTAGTTTGATAAAAGAAAATAAACGATCATACATCAGAATTTCAAATATTAAACCAATTACTTTGACAAAACAGAAAAAGAGGTGTAATGCTCCACCATTCTTGAGATATTCGTTACAATTATCGACGATTGGGTATCTTAAAGGTAATAAAAATCTTAGAAATCGATGCAACCTGGCCAGCAACGTTTCAATAAAAATAATAATTGCATTCGCAATGAAAACAGATATGCGAAACTATAATGTGAAACTGGCCGCTAATGCAATTGAAGCCAACGGAAAAATGAAAGTTTTAAGGTCAAAGTCGCCAAAAAACTTTTACAAAGATTTATATACAGCAGTTCAATCGAAATCTCCAAAATTGGAATCCCTCAAACTGGACTTATAATTAAGATCCGAAGAGTTGTCAGAATAACGGAGAAATAAAGGCTGCATTAAACGAACTGAAAAACAAGAAAGCTGCTGGTAAAGATGATGTGCCAATAGAAGCCAATAAAGAAGATGGTGGGAATTTGTTAAATGCAGTAACAGCTGTGTTGCACAAAAAGGAGACAATACAAAGGTCGAAAATTATCGACCTGTAAGTCTACTCTCGCAGCTATCCAAACTATTCATGGAGGTGATTATCATACGAATTACAAAGAAACTAGACTGCTACCAAGTCGTTGAACAAGCTGGATTTAGATCTGGATATAGTACAAACGATGGTAAGCATTCTCGAAAGAATCGGAATCGCATTAGTTTTCATAGACGTTGAAAATCATTTGATTCAGTAGAGATCTGGTCGATATTAGATTATCAGGATGAATGTCTGAGGAAGGTTTTTTTAATTTGGAGGTCTTGAAGGAAAATTGTGCAACCACAATCTTCTCATGCGTGCCTAACCAGTGCAAAAGGGGCCTCTGAGGATGAGAGTCTGCAATGCATTTTACTTGTTCTGAGTGATTTTTTCCATTCAACAAGAACAAAGACGCGAGCAGTATCTCGAGTCAATAAATCCGAAAATTGCCCGTCTAGTTGACCCCCATTGCGCTACCAGGCTCCCTAGAATCGCCTGCGATACTTAGGGGAGTCTGGAGATATGTTGTAGCCGTCGATTCAATTCGTTGTATGTTGCCCCTTTCGTATTTATTTGATAACAGTAGGTTACCTACTTGCACGATTGTCCGCCTCTTTACTTTTTTCCACTTTTGCGATAAATGTTTTGGCAGCATCGCAGATTTCCGGCTTTGACAGCATTCGGCCCACTATATTGGCGGCACTTGTATCATCATCAAACATTCGCCATGCCATCATTCGCCCAAGCTGTAAAGTGAAACAATGAGTGCTCGGAAGTGTCATCACTGCTCTGACACCGATTACATGCCGCATCTTGCTTCTCAAAGATAATGTACAAAAGAGCCATAGCCCGTAAGAAACTGTAGCTAGTATGTCAGACTTCCATACTCTGTCATACCACAGGCGTATGTCTCGGATTAGTCCTTCTCGTCCAAGCAGCTTTATAATCTTTCTGTATCCAGCGATGTTGCCAGTTTTCCACGGTCAATCTACGATTTAGCGTTTGCGACACCTCTCGCTTACTGCTACCAGCCGTATCCTCAATATTCTTTTTTCTCTTCTTCCAGTAGATTGGTGGATATTATTCTGGTTAATACTTCTACGGCATCTGTAGAGGTATCCTATATGACCTACAGCTCCTAATTCCCATTCCTCGCATAGCTTTTCTAAGCCTACCTACATGATTGATCCTGGTATACTGAGCTCAAGATGGGGCGCCATGTAGAAGATTGTTTTGTATGACTGAGACCAATAGCCAGTAACGCCAATAGCCAGTAACTCCTAAGTATTTTATACACCCCTTCACATAGATCTTTTATTTGAAACGTTTCGAACATCTTCCACTACGTTTATTGGATAACCATGCCGCTTACATTTGCTGTGCTCTAAGATGCAAGCGATTGGTTTCGATCGGAATATAGCATTGATCTATTTCTGTTATAGATAATTCTAAACTCATTCCCAACATTTCCAGGTGCTGGTGAGATGCGATAACCGCCATGTCGTTGGCAAAAGGTATTGTATTTACCCCTTTTGGAAATTTCAGTCTGAGTACATCGTCGTATGCTATGTTCCGTAGGATTGGCCCAAGTACAGATCCTTATGGAACACCTGTTTGCAGCGAGATTATACTGTTTCTCCCATTTTCGTTGACATATATTTAGCACTCTGTTACAGAGGTAGCTGCAAACCATTTCCTGAAGGTTATTTCGAGGTACTCAAGGTTGATTAAGCATATCTACAGGAACGCAATATCATGTGTCAAGCTCTATGAAAACACAAGTAATTTCAAAATTGGAAGAGGAGCAAGAGAGGGAGACACTATTTCGTCGAAGTTTTTCACATCAAAATTAAAATCATACTAAAATCATAACTTATTCAAACAAGCGATTACATGTCATGTAGGGACATATAAATATTTGCTCAAGCCAGAGAAGATAAAAGAAAAAAAATGTTAAGATAGAAACATTATCCTTAAGTAAACTGTATTTATTACATTAAAAATTCAAATAACAAATAAAAACAAAATGTTCAGAATTTATAAAATTTTCTTACAATATGCAAAGACCTCGTTAATCGACTATGATGTATAATTTATCGAGTATCAATATTACAATACAAAAAAATATGGAATTAAATTTTATTACAATAGTCATAAAACTCATCGATGGAATATGGAGCATAGTTTCTCAGTAACGCCTTTAATTTGCTTTTAGAATAAAAAACACATAAATGATTTGAAATAATTTGATATTACGTTGTAAAATTTACAACCAGTATAAAAGCTACTTTTCTTTTAAACGAATTTAAATTGTGTTGAGGCAGCAAAAACAACTCCCTGTGTCAGTAGGATATTCATGTGTGCGCTTTGTATTGTTACAGAAATAGTCAAAATATTTATAGACTGTATAGAATAAATACAAACAACGTAAATGATTTAATAATTTTTTTAGCGTTGAAGACAGGTCTGCAACTTGTTTCACTGTTTACACTAAACATTGTACGTATTGCTCTTTTCTGTATAATAAAAACTTGATCACTTTGAAACTTACAAGCTGGAAAAAACAAGATGAAGAAGAAGGTTTATATATGCCACATGTGGTACATACATAATTTATGTTATATAATTTAATATAATTTAAATTAAATTAACCATTTTAAACTATTAAATTAAGTGTCTAGTAGATAATTTTATTAGAATAAAAGTCATACTATCGAACGTCCTATACTCGCAAATATAATCAATAGATTTGCACAGGGCATAATATTTATTGATATAGAAATAAGTAAATGGATATTCGATTAAAGCAAACTTGATGTCAACCTGCTCGAAACGTAAAATATTTGCACAATAGAGAGTTCAAATGTGCATTAAAATGGCAAATTCTTGCAATTTACTATGTAATGTTTGTTTGCTTATGTAGACAAACTATTTCATTTATTTTATACATATACTGTGTTTCTTATATCTTCTACTCTCTGACTACCATTAAATATTCATGTATTACCTACAAATATTTTTATTTCATTTAAACGAAAATTTTCAATGCAATAAAACTAATCAAACGGTAGTTTGAGAATATTTTATTTAGAACCAGAATTATATTTCGAATTAAAAAATTTTTATGTTTCTATGAGGTTTACTTTCTAACTGTTTAATAAATTTTATTTTATTGCTAAATACGTTTTTAATATTCGCCTCTCGTGGCAGATGTCTTTTAGTTTTAGACGATTAAAAAATATCAACTTGAAATAATAAAAGTGTTGTCAGTTTTCGTGACTATAGTGGGGTAGGTTTCTTCTAAATGAATAAATGTTGCTTCTACTGATTTAACCCACTCGACTATAAAATGGGATCCAAAGTATTAACAATTAATTTGTTTCTTTAATATAAATTAATTCTTTATAGTACTGGCTCAGCATAACTCATAAGTAAATGAGTACCTATTTCACCATTAAATAATTGATTAATTAATAAGATATATCTTTGAAATAAATTAGTAACAAAAATAAATTCAGAAATTAATGTGTTTTAGTCAATAATTAAATTAGTCAGTAAATATTTAATATAGTAACTTACATTTGAGCTGCAGACATTTCTGCACTATTCTTAGGCTATGGACTGCTTTCCTTGGGAATGCTTCCCCTACTTGTCGTCCAAAAGCTAGCGTCCAACAGATGTCCGATACTTGGTATAAATTCCCTGTCCCATTTCTTCCCATTAAAATCTCTATTTCATTATCTTTATTCTTCCCACTCTTGCTTCTGTCGTTAAGAAGTTCCTCGTTCTTTACGCTACCACGGCTTCGGTTCAGTTCAGTCTAGCTAAGTCACATCTTCTCTCTTCAAAAACCAACAGCAATCTCTCATCATAGTACCGAAGTCGTCCTTGGTACCGAATTTCCTTTGTCCAGATATCTTGATGGAACCGTTCACCCTATTCGTCGCTGACAGCACCCAAATTCTCAGGAAAAAATGATAAATGAGAATGGAGAAAGTGAATTTTTAATTACCTTAGGCAACCAAGCGATTTGAAGGAGTCTAAGTTCCTTTATCAAAGAGTCTTCTTTATCAAAGAATCTAAAAGTTCCAAGCTCTAAGGTGAATTTTTCTATAAAATGAACATCGTTCACCAACTTTCTAATTTGTGTACCAATAAAAATGCTTTATTTTAATTTACTGTCACTTAACTGGGGAAAGATTTAAATCTTTCGCCCTCTTTATTTATAGCCTTAGCAAAGTTTTTCATCAGTCCAAGTTTAATGTGAAGATGTGGCAAAAGGGGACGTCTTTTTGGGTCTATAAGGAGCACATATTTAACATTTAGAGATCCCGGTTGAAATCCACTCCTTTCTGGCCAAATTTTCGTTACATAATGTTCATTTACTGCGTGACTGTTCCACAAACAAAGAAAACAGCAATATTTTGTAAATCCTCCCGGAAGCCCCACTAAAATTGCTATAACTTTTAAATCCCCACATATCTGCCATTTGTACCGGTTGTAGTTTATTTTATCTAAAAAGATGCGCATATGTTCATAGTTTTCTTTCATTGTCATTGAATGGGCAAATTGGTATAGATGGTTTTAAATTTCCATTATGTAATAACACAGCTCTTAAACTATATTCCAATGAGTCTAGAAACAAGCGCCACTCACAGGGAAAATGCTCGATTTATTAGAGTCCCTGCATTAAAGCATCAATATCAGTACACACACATAACGAATTTTCAATATTGTAAAATGCAGAAAACGTAGCATTTCTTTTCCTAAAAGTCGTAATTTTTGTTTTAAGTTCCACTCCTTAAGACGGGAACCAAGAATTTCTGATTGTTGCTTTGACAACCCCAAATCAAGTACTAAATCATATAGCTCAGTTTGAACAATCAAATGTGGCTAGCGAGAATTGGGACGTGGAGTAAAAATGGACTAGGTACACTGTTCTTCGGTCCTGCCTGATGGTGCATCATTATCTCCAACACCTCACAAAACAATATCTTGCTAACATAAAAGCGCAGTCGGTACTGGTAAGTTTCCATTGTGAGGAACAAGTCTTCTGTCATAAGGGAAATTCGCATAATTGATCTTGAGCTTTTCTTTTTTGGAATAACCTCCAGTCATTGTCATGCAAAATAAGGCAATCGTTGAATTGATTACTGGGTTCTCGCCATACCATTGGACTTCAAAAGACATACTTTTTCTCTTCCTTTTCATCTACTGTACCAATGACATGCTACAGCTGACACAGAACACATGGCGATTCCACTGCTTGTCTTGATCTCCGGTAAAAACACCAAGATACATTAAATAGGTTTTTCTCACATTTTCTTAAAATGACTTGGCTTGTGATTTCACCAGAAAGTCTTCACAAATAGCAAAATTTTCAGGAGAAATTTTTCAACCGCGGCGCTTTTCATTTGGCATTTTAGTAGTTTAAAAAACTTTCTTAATTACACAGTACGACTCAATTCGAAACTTAGATGAAAACTGAGCAAAATCTGCAGAATTGGTCTATGAAACTGTGGGTGCCCACGACCATCCAGGTGGTAGAGTGGGGGATGACGTGCGCCGCTCTCAAAGATATGCGGTGTTGCCGAACGTTACGCTTTTTCAGTATACTGTCCTCGTCTCGACATTGCCTAGACCTAAATAGTTAGAAGACAAGGATACCTTGTATGGTAAACATCGGCAATACATACTAATTGCAATATCACATCCCAGTTACAAAATGGCTGTTGATCAGTGTAATCGTGACAACAAATCAGTACAAGAATATTTTTAATTGAACTAATTGTTTCCCTTTTAACATTTAATTTACCAACTAATGATAAAGTTATTTTAAAATGATATCTGTTAATTAGTGTAAAGAATTTTAATTTAAACAATTAACTTGATTGATAGACTAAACATTTCCTATCCTTTAGCTATCATGACTTATGAGTATTTAAAATACACGAAACATCTAAAGTAGAACTGATCGAAATAAATACTTTTAATATTTACCACTTTACAATATTATTAAATTTTTATAGCTGAACATAATACAAAATTAATACTTAAAAATTAAATAACTTAGCAATTAGGCAAGTCTTCATTCGATTATTTACTATGGTTTTAAAAATAGGCTTTAATCAATAAAATTTAATTTCAAATATTTTATAACTGGTCGTTTAATTATTTTAAATAATTTTTTTTCACAAAGTAGCAATTTTTTGCTCCTGGCCCCTAAAATTTAATTCGATTTTTTTATTTAAACTCTCCGAGTCGCTACACTATCACGGTATATGAAAGATTACATGATAAATAACCGTTTAGAACTGGAGTATCAAAGGATGATGATAATGAATGTCAATACTGCTCCAGAAACTCGACTTACTAAAGTTTAATTAATTAATTTTATTGATGGTAGTTGAAATGTTTTAAGGCAACAATCTGCCCTTTATCAGAACTGAACTAATTTATAGCTTACCAAAAAACATAATTCAAAAAAATACTTTAAAGTTACCAGAAAAAAAATCCTATCCTGGATCGACTTGTAAACAAGCAGCTTTCGGTGTTAAAAGATTTATGAAATTTTTTTAAAAATTATGAAATATTTGGTAACATTGTAATAATTAATTTTGATTTGAATAAGCTGGAAGCCTTACTCAGGTCAAATTAATACTTGATCATTCCAGATTTAGGAAAAAATCTTTAGGCAAATTTATTACATTAACACGTTAATCACCATGACTAAATTAAAAAAAATTATTATAATTGTTGTTTAAATAATTGTTGTTACTTCTTCCAATATTTATAACGTCAAAATAAAGACTCTAAACGCGATTTTTAACTGACTGACAATAATTAGGTACTATATATACAATGCAAAGAAATTGTTAGGACGATTCCATTCCATTTACAAAAATAGCAAATAAAAGTTGCGAATAAAAATGTTAATTCAATTTTAAACATTAAAGGGTTCTTGTGGTTGTGACGTGAATGCTCCATTTTACTTCTCCATGACGTTAGAGAAAGTAGGTGATTGAATATTTAAGTTTTAATGTAGATATGGAGCTAGGTACGGTCTATTAATGTGACGGAGACGGTAAAATAAATTGTTGAAGATATGAAATTATTTATGCCGTAGGACAGAAATATATTTTGACGTAGCGAAGTGTGGACTAGTCGCTGTCGCCGAAGTGGTAACGGTACAAGCATCTCTGATGTTCTTCACGCGTTTCCTTGTAGAGCTATCCTTTTCCGGGAGTGGGCGGTAATGGATCATCATCTGAAGCTGTACGGGGTAGCGGAGAGTCGTCAGGTGTTGTCGGTTCTTCCATCTGCTTCAGAGGAGTGACAGGATCAGAATCGTTGACTAGCATACGAGGAGTGCGTGGGCAGCGTTGTTTAATATGCATCTCAGACGTTTCGCCGCCATCACCTCTACTCATTTGATACACCAGTCGTTTGGCGTCCCTCTTCTTCTGCTTCTGGCCTCCTTGTTTTCTCATGGAATAACGTAGATATAAGGAAAGTGGTGTGAAATACTGTTATGAAAATAAAAGAATTAAAGATTAAATTATGGAGATGACGATAAGATAGGGAAAGATTCTGCCGAAAGCCTTAATAATATAGTTTGTATCTATTTGCCTCGATGTATAGAACCTTTATAATTACTGTTTCAATTTAATGTAAATAAAATAAGCGTTTTCGTTGGTGGCGCTTACTTGGATGCTATGCAGATTCACAAGTACGAATTATGCTCACTCCACATGAATAGGCTTTTCTACCTAATAGAGAATTCAGCCAGTTAAAGTGTGGACTACATCACTCAACATTAACTGGCGCTAGACCCAAAAATGCGTCTAGCTTGAAGGGCTCCATTTATACAGATTCTGGTGAAGGAAGTTGCTTCCGACGGATCGGCTACGCCGTGACTTTATAGTGCTGGCCTCAAAAAAGGCGAAATTTGAAAGGGAAACTTTAAGAAGACTGTACCTTCAGCCAATCAAAAACATTCCTTCATAAGCTACGAATTTTGAAGAACAAAATTGCACTGCATCCCCGTCGAAACTTTACGAGATCATAAGTTGCTATACAATCAGAATGAAGGTAGACGAAACGATGTTCAGAGAGCTACCCTGCCCTCTTTACACGCCCCGATAGCGATAGGCAATGAAAAATGGTAGTGTCCATTATGCTTTCTGAATTAGCATAATAATAAAACTGCCATTTACTGGACGTCTACTAGGTGCTATTTACTAGATGTAGAATATCGAAGTATACATATACGCATGAACTTGTTTCTAGCTTGATGATACAAATTTTTTGCAGGGATCAGTGGGTGCAAGCACATATTTTTGTTTTACTTTTGAACGGAAGAATACTTTTTCTGTAGGATTGTAGTTGGGACAACTGTCGTTCTTTGCTAGTTTATATACATAAAACTTATTAGAGATGCCCTCTACGATGATATATGACTGAAACAACTTGTTCCTTGGCGAAACAATAATAATAATGAACAACTCATTAGCATTGGTAATTCTGGAAGCTTTCCTTCATACATGTTAATGTCCTTGTCCTAGTTTGTACGAAATGCAGCTTCTTGCTTTTTAATATGCATGTATGTGTGTAGGCATCTTTGGCAACCACTGTCTGTTGTATATATA